>JACXGI010000858.1:78851-113014 GCA_016801175.1 Esox masquinongy
TAATGTGAACAATTCAATTGAAAAACAAACTGAAATCTTCGAGGGGGAAAAATGAAAAATAAAAACCTTACAATAATCTGGTTGCATAAGTGTGCACACCCTCTTATAACTGGGGATGTGGCTGTGTTCAGAATTAACCAATCACATTCAAACTCATGTTAAATAGAAGTCATTACACACCTGCCATCATTTAAAGTGATTCTGATTAATCACAAATAAAGTTCAGCTGTTCTAGTAGGATTTTCCTGATATTTTCTTAGTTGCATCTCAGAGCAAATGCCATGGTCCGCAGAGAGCTTCCAAAGCATCAGAGGGATCTCATTGTTGAAAGATATCAGACAGGAGAAGGGTACAAAAGAATTTCCAAATCATTAGATATACCATGGAACACAGTGAAGACAGTCATCAAGTGGAGAAAATATGGCACAACAGAGACATTACCAAGACCTGGACGTCGCTCCAAAATTGATGAAAAGACGAGAAGAAAACTGGTCAGGGAGGCTTCCAAGAGGCCTACAGCAACATTAAAGGAATTGCAGGAATTTCAGGCAAGTACTGGCTGTGTGCTACATGTGACAACAATCTCCCGTATTCTTCAAATGAATGGGCTATGGGGTAGGGTGGCAGGAAGCCTTTTCTTACAAAAGACGGAAGCCTTTTCTTACAAAGAAAAACATCCAAGCCCGGCTGAAGTTTGCAAAAACAAACATCAAGTCCCCCAAAAGCATGTGGGAAAATGTGTTATGGTCTGATGAAACCAAGGTTGAACTTTTTGCCCATAATTCCAAAATGTATGTTTGTCACAAAAACAACACTGCACATCACCCAAAGATCACCATACCCACAGTGAAGCATGGTGGTGGCAGCATCATGCATTGGGGCTGTTTTTCTTCAGCTGGAACCAGGGTCTTAGTCAGGGTGGAAGGAATTATGAACCGTTCCAAATACCAGGCAATTTTGGCACAAAACCTTCAGGCGTCCGTTAGAAAGCTGAAGTTAAAGAGGAAGTTCACCTTTCAGCACGACAACGACCCAAAGCACACATCCAAATCCACAAAAGCATGGCTTTACCAGAAGAAGATTAACGTTTTGGAATGGCCCAGCCAGAGCCCAGACCTGAATCCAATTGAACATCTGTGGGGTGATCTGAAGAGGGCTGTGCACAGGAGGTGACCTCGCAATCTGACAGATTTGGAGCGCTTTTGCAAAGAAGAGTGGGCAAATATTGCCACGTCAAGATGTGCCATGCTAATACACTCCTACCCAAAAAGACTGAGTGCTGTAATAAAATCAAAAGATGCTTCAACAAAGTATTAGTTTAAGGGTGTGCACACTTATGCAACCAGGTTATTGTTTTTTATTATTTATTTTTCCCCCTCAAGGATTTCAGTTTGTTTTTCAATTGAATTGTTCACGTTATCGGTCACAATAAAAGTGGAAAATGTTCTGACATGATTTATCTTTGTCTCATTCTTTTACATCACAAGAACCTGGCATTTTAACAGGGGTGTGAAGACTTTTTATATCCACTGTAAGTAAATGGCTAATAGTCCCAATAACAGGTACTTAAGGACAATAGGTATTCACACACACACACACACACACACACACACACACACACACACACACACACACACACACACACACCCCTCCTGGAAAAAATTAAGAGACCACTGCAACTTTTTCTTTCCTTTCCAAAAAAGTTGACAAGGAAAATTGAGTGAGGAACAGAAGCGTTCAGTTTGCAGTGGTCCCTTATTTTTTTCCGGAGCTGTGTGTGTATATATATATATATATACACACACACACACACACACACACACACATTATATACTATACGTATATTATATGCAGCTCTAAAATACACCGATCAGCCATTACATTATGATCACTGACAAGTGAAGTAAATAACACTGATTATCTCGTTATCATGGCACCTGTCAGTGGGTGGGATATATTAGGCAGCACTTTGACAGGGGCCAAATTGTGATGGCTAGACAACTGGGTCAGAGCATCTCCAAAACTGCAGCCCTTGTAGGGTGCTCCCAATCTGCAGTTGTCAGTACCTATCAAAAGTGGTCCAAGGAAAGAAAAGCCGTGAACCGGCGACAGGGTCATGGGCGGCCAAGGCTCATTGATGCACGTGGGGAGCGAAGCCTGGCCTGTGTGGTCCGATCCAACAGACGAGCTATTGTAGCTCAAATTGCTGAGAAAGTTAATGCTGGTACTGACAGAAAGGTGGTAGAACACAGTGCATTGCAGTTTGTTATGTATAGGACTTGCGTCGCCGCAGAGCAGTCAGGGTGTCCATGCTGACCCCTGTCCACTGCCGAAAGTGCCTACAATGGGCATGTGAGCATCAATACTGAATCACCGAGCAATGGAAGAAGGTGGCCTGGTCTGATGAATTACGTTTTCTTTTACATCAAGTGGATGGCCGGGTGCGTGTGCGTCGCTTACCTGGAGAACACATGGCACCAGGATGCACTATGGGAAGGCAAGCAGGCGCAGGGAGTGTGATGCTTTGGGCAATGTTCTGCTGGGAATGGTCCTGCCATTCATGTGGATGTTACTTTAAAACTTACCACCTACCAGACCATGTGCACCCTTTCATGGCAATGGTATTCCCTGATGGTATTGTGCTCTTTCAGCAGGACAATGCGCCCTTCCACAAAGCAAAAATGGTTCAGGAATGGTTTGAGGAACACAACAATGACGCCTCCATGATGCCTCCAAATTCTCCAGATCGCAATCCAATCGAGCATCTGTGGGGTGTGCTGGACAAACAGGTCCGATCAATGCAGGCCCCACCTCACAACTTACAGGACTTAAAGGATCTGCTGCTAACGTCTTGGTGCCAGATCCCACAGGACACCTTCTGAGGTTTAGAGTCCATGCCTTGACGGGTCAGGGGTGTTTTGGTGGCAAAAGGGGGACCTACACAATATTAGGCAGGTGGTCATAATGTCATGGCTGATCGGTGTACATGTTAAGGGGTTATATTCTGTAAACAAGTTCTTATAAGCGCTCCCCTGTTGTTTTGGTTTTCAAAACCACTTTGTCATTGTTTACCATTGGAAGGCATTATCCCAGGCATAAAACCAACCCATGAGAGCTGTTGCATCTTCAATTCTCCCCTGATTCTTGCATTTTGAAGTAATATTTCTATCTCTGTCCATGAAATTGCTTGCAATAAACCACTCGAATGTGAAAAGTTTGTATTTCCTGCAAAACGCATTTTGAAATGTTGGCTGGTACCCCTACCACTTTAAACAAAACTGTTTACAAATGCACATACATATTACATATAATCTGCCTTAACCCCTTCCAGACAGATGAGCGGTTATTACCAGAAAAGGTCATTACGTGCTTTACTAGCCTAAGTTTGTGATTTACTGATCTAATTCCTGATTTGAGCCTTTTCTTGTCTTCCCTATAGATAGATCTATACCTACTCCTGGGATCCTCCTTTAGGCAATACTCAGAGCCATGTAGGCTACCACTTAGACGCAGTGGAAGTGTCCTTCAATGCCCACCACCTAACCAAAATCAGATGGGACTCATGATTCCGTCAACGGTTTGAAATGTGTATGCGAGTGGCACACTGCATAGTGTATATGCCAAATGATTGTCATGAAAATCCATAAGAATCAGTTATGCAGGCATACCTCATTGTTTTGTAGCCATTGAGAATTTTGGTAGTGCTTTCCTTTGCTCTTGCCTTGATGTCTTACTGGAGTCACTGTAACTGCAGTTAGCTTTTTTTGTGGTCACAAATTTGACATTGTGTAGCTATAAAACTGATTTGTTGATTAAGATGATTTTGTTCTTCCTAGCAACATAACGTTAGCCAACAGTAGCAATAGTCTCTCCTGAGTTTTTCAAGTTTTCCAGCCTGCCTATGCAGCAATTGATTTCAAATGAAGCCACTGCAATAGATTATATTTTAACTTAGGTTTACTTAGTATAGGTAAGAGCTCAAGGTCATACATTAACTCCAAAGGTAATTGTTTTGTGGCTTTGATTTCCAGCACCTTCCAACTGAAAGTATATATTCAGCTTCAGTGTATTGTATCTTTACTAATATTGGACAAATATTTTAGAACTTATAGCATGTTTTGTATATATTTTCATATTATGGTGCAAAACATTTGTACAATTGGCTTTCTTACTACGCAGATGAGTTTCTTTTAATTGTTAGTGCATGCAATGCAAAGGGGAAGTGTAAATGTCTAGTCTTGATTCTAGGCTTTGCATTTGTTGCCTATTGCTGGTGTCTGATGTTATGTTATTAAATAGCTACAATCATAAAGCAACATTTTATTTAAAACGATGGTAGCCTACAATGGGGAAACATTTTCAATTGCATCAATTCAATTCTGCAACCTATCATTAGTGCAGTAAGAAGTATAGCTTTTTAGAATTCATCTACCCTTTTTTGTCCAGCAGGTCACCACTTTTTTTAAAGATGTCTTTTCAGCAGTTCGAATTTTTGGCTACTATTTACTTAATGGTCAATGCATTTACAATATAATCCAGCTTTCAATCATTTAGAAGTTAATAATGTTTGAAACATTTATACGTGTTTCATAGGTTTATCACTATAAAATAAGGTATCATTCTACCATTGAAACAGGTTATGAACTCATTTGTAATTTTTCATAGGTTTACCAATTTAAAATAAGTTGGACTAATAAATGTTTTTAACTCATGTAAGGTTCTGTTCCTTCTTGGTTTTTGTTCATTGAACTTTTGCCTTTTGATATCCTGGTTCTGACCTCTGCCTTTCTGACTTCCGAATTTTCCTTCAGCCCTCTGCTAAATAAAGAACGTGCTCTGTGTAAGGAACCATTTTCCTGCCAACCCATGTTGTGTTCTGACAACTCATCTATGCATTTCACAGAAATGACTGACATTTAAAAAGAAAATCTCAAGATGCACCTATTTAGCCCTGCTCTTTAAATCCCTGTTTTTCATTATTCATGATATCACGATTTCTTATTGAAGCATTCTGCTTTTACACATCTGGTTTTACTTGTAAAGAACCTTGGAGTGCATTTTTTTTTTATGTTAAGGATGTGGTAGTAATAAAGTTCTTACAATCCTGAACACACTAAAGCTGGTTCTACTGTATGAACAATGTGCACAAAACCAATGGTGTTGACGCAATACGCAGGTATTTGCCTAATGCCCACCTAATTTGGAGGCAACTTTGTGTATGCTCACATAATTTGGGAAGATTCTGCATTTAACCTGCTATAATTCATTAATGTGTACATCTGCTATGACTGCACCTGCTTAACTGGATTATAGTGATTACATGTTAGTTAATACATATTTTTGTGCTTGTTTTCATCCGGTTCTCATTTCAACATACAAATCCATTCTACTTTTATTATATTGAATAAGCCATTCTCTCCAGAAATCCCTTTAGGTTTTACCCTGTAATAACTTCACTCATATCCCAGGAAAGTGAATTTGACTTCGCGCCAGACCGTGATTTAGGGAATATGGGTGGTAAATATCAGCTGACTAGCTAGCTAGCTATTTAACCATAGCAGTAAGATTATGCATAGCAAAACAGTAATTGCATCTTGACTTGTAGTACTGACTAGTTTGATTGCAATTCAAACTAGTTTTTGTATCTAGACAATCTTAAGTTTCACATGGTGCAACAACAAGCATGTTAACTTGGCCAGCCTAGGCCATTACTGGCAAGCCATCCGGGCTGTAGCTTCCTAGTAGCAGGATTTCAGATATCTTAGTTTACTGTGCCATTCGTTCTTTATTGAATTATTTTCATCCATTTGCAATATGTATTGTGCAGCTAGTGCATAAAGGCTAGGTCTAACTTGATAAATCATGAGTAATGGGTAGGAAGCAGTAGCCATATCCCTGCAAAAACAAAAGTCAGTTGCTGAAGACATTAGGCATCATTAAAGTAGCTAGTACTACAGGAGCATTAAAAGATATACATCAGAACTGCTGAGGGAGTGTCCACTGTGTTTATCTTTTTCATTTGACTAATTCAGCAGAATTAGTCTGAGCCAAAGGCAGGGGACTGTCAGGGACTGTCACCTCAGTGGGTGCTGAGGTGTGATAAAAGGGACACAGTGATCTGTGTTACAGCTTGTCTGTTGTCTAAACTACTGGCCTGCAATTTGTTATTCTCATGTCAATTAAATATATTTTATTCAGTCCATTGTTTTTATCACATACCAAAATACATAACTTTGTATTTGCTGTTCTATGTGAGACCACCCTTGCATGAATAGATCTGAACTGCTATTGGTACAGTAGAGAACATTCATTATTGTTTATTTGACTTTATGTGTGGTCAAATGAGGCAAATATGGTATGTCAAAGTGCAGGTAAGTGTTTTCAAATTGATATTTGTTCTGAGGGAGAAAACCCAAACCTCTCCCTACTTGGTCCCTTCCCTAATGTGTGACTGACTGTTTCGCCCTTGTGATGAACTCTGATTTGTTGATATTTTAGGCGCATCTTTGTAGGGTACAAGCCAACATTTCAAAATGCGTTTAGCAAGAAATACAAACTTCTCACATTCAAGTGGTTTAATGCAAGCAATTTCATGGACAGAGATAGAAATATTACTTCAAAATGCAAGAATCAGGGGAGAATTGAAGATGCAACAGCTCTCATGGGTTGCTTCTATGCCTTGGATAATGCCTTCCAATGGTAAACAATGACAAAGTGGTTTTGAAAACCAAAACAACAGGGGAGCGCTTATAAGAAATTGTTTACACAATATAACCCCTTAACATGTACACCAATCAGCCATGACATTATGACCACCTGCCTAATATTGTGTAGGTCCCCCTTTTGCCACCAAATCAGCGTTGCAATATACCGCTATTGACCATAACCGTAATATTTAAAAAATGAAATACTGATATCATGTTAATAATACACATGATTATATCGTATTCACTAGGCAAAACTAAAGTTGTATTTTTCCAAATGCCCCTCTCGGTTGTTCGATACCTTACTCATGTCACTTATAGACAAACGATGCATGTGCTTAAACAAGGAGACTGGACCTATGCACTGGTGTTGAAATCAACTCATTAGCCCCACTAGAACCCAGTGGAGACATCCGCAAAGACGCACTGTTTTAGTAGCCTATTCACATGGAAAAAAGGACGTTGTATTTTTCCAAAAACTCCTTTTGGTTTTTCGATACCTTATTCATGTCAGCTATAGACAAACGATGCTCGTGTAGTGAAAATCTGATATCGTGACAGCCCTAGTACTAACCACTGCAGACCCGGAACACCCCACAAGGGCTGCAGTTTTGGAGATGCTCTGATGCAGTCGTCTAGCCATCACAATTTGGCCCTTGTCAAAGTCGCTCAGATCCTTACGCTTGCCCATTTTTCCTGCTTCTAACACATCTACTTTGAGGACAGAATATTCATTTGCTGCCTAATATACCCACTGACAGGTGCCATGATAACAAGATTATCAGTGTTATTCACTTCACCTGTCAGTGATCATAATGTTATGGCTGATCAGTGTATGGTCGGATTGTAAAACAGTACCCTACCAGGTAGAACAATATTATGAGTCAATCCAAAAACCTTCTTTACAAACTCCATCTAATAGGAAAGGGAAGATAAAGAGGATATTTTGCACTCTGACTCACTGCATTGCTAAAGGACACAATAACAGAATTTTCACTTTGAAGGCTCTAGAAATCACCTTTCCATTACTGGTAAGATGCTAAGGCTATGCTAATTCTGCTAAACAAACAACAGTTATAGGTGCCTGCAAACTTGAATTAAAAGGTTACTACACTAACAAATCTAAATTTATCATCTTATTTCAGAGACCCAACATACACCAATACAATACAATATTTATACAATACTTATTCATACAATACAATATTTCAGAGACCCAACATACACACACACCAATACAACAATGCACAAAATTATTTTTCTAAGTTCCAGAAGAAATGAGGATTTACCTCAACCCATGAGCACCATTCACCTGTTTTCACACAAATGTCTGGTTCATTCAATGTTTGCAAAACCTTACACATGTAAAGGTTACACTTGTAAAGCACAACTGTCACCTTCCTGTCAAGTAAAAAACACTGCCATTCAATATAACAAACTCGAATCATCGCAATTCTAAGACTCTCAACAAACTGTCTGAAACAACTGTCTATACATTTTAAAAAAAACTTACCGTAAACTTATTACTGTTCTGACAACCCTGTTTTCTATATTCACTTTTCATGGTAGGCTATACAGTTGGAAAATATAGCCTGAGATCTAGTTGAAAATATCTGCCACAGGTCAGAGTCAGAATGCTAAGGCTGAGGCAGAATAAACGTAATTGTTTTATGACTATAACCATATACCTGCGGAAAAAATACTTGCTTTTCCCTTCACGTCTTTTTGGGCAAAATGTCAAGTGTGATTTACAGTGCAAAGGCCCCTGCCATAAAAGAACAAAGTTCTGTATTTTCTTTACACTTCAGCATACTCTTTATTCAATTTACAATCTATACTATCATGCAAAGTACAGAATTCACCTGGAAAATCCTACAACATCTTGTGGTTATTGATTCATTAATAGCTTTGTATAAGTGTTTTAAATTCCTCTCTGCAGTATGCAAATTGTATTCAGTAGTGTCATTGTATTTGATGCTTTTGTCTGGCATTTGAAGGCAAAGTTAATGTGGTTTTGAGAATGTTTTATTTTGTTTGATGAGGCTGGGTTGTAATAAATATGGTGCGACTTTTTTGGTGGTGGGTCAGTGTGGCATGTTCTTGTAAAATTGCACAGACCTCCACATATGTCTGTGCGTGGTGGTTCTTGAAGCACTGACTCCAGCTGCAGTCCACTCTTTGTGAATCTCCCCCACATTTTTGAATGGGTTTTGTTTCACAATCCTCTCCAGGGTGCGGTTATCCCTATTGCTTGTACACTTTTTTCTACCACATCTTTTTCTTCCCTTCGCCTCTCTATTAATGTGCTTGAACACAGAGCTCTGTGAACAGCGAGCCTCTTTAGCAATGACCTTTTGTGTCTTGCCCTCCTTGTGCAAGGTGTCAATGGTCGTCTTTTGGACAGCTGTCAAGTCAGCAGCCTTCCCCATGATTGTGTAGCCTACAGAACTAGACTGAGAGACCATTTAAAGGCCTTTGCAGGTGTTTTGAGTTAATTAGCTGACTAGAGTGTGGCACCGGGTGCCTTCAATATTGAACCTTTTCACAATATTCTAATTTTCTGAGATCCTAAATTTGGGGTTTTCATTAGTTGTCAGTTATAATCATCAAAATTAAAAGGAATAAACATTTGAAATATATCAGTCTGTGTGGAATGAATGTATACATTATGCAAGTTTCACTTTTTGAATGGAATTACTGAAATAAATCAACTTTTTGATGATATTCTAATTATATGACCAGCACCTGTAGAAGAGGACATGACCATGGGTAGTGGCTGAGTAGGTAGGGTTGGAGGTGAGCAAAAGCGAAAAAGTAGTGTGCAGAAACCAGGAGAAGGATTATCACTGACACGGGTTAAAAAACATTATCTAGTGATTATTAAGTCAAGCAAGTGGTAGCGGAACGGAAAACGGTGAGATCAAAAGAAAAAAATATATATAGATAAAGTCAAATTAAATTAAAAAAGGCAGACGTTGGGAGTTTGACGTTGAAGTGAGTGGTGTGCCATCGTCAGAAAATTATCCTGTCAGGGTGTCAAGCTCATTTTGGACATTTTCAAGGGCACCTGGTGGATGACAAATGACGACAATGATAAGCTTGAATGGACAAGTGACACTGACACCATGGAACTCAGAAGATGTCACACGGGCAAAGAGTGAAAATCTCTACTTTCAAGAGATGAGTAGACATTGTCAGATGAAGAGAGAGCAGTTGGAGTAGTAGCATTTTCTTGTGTATTAGACAGGACAAAAAAGGGTCTGAAGGGCAGGATTGACCGATCTCTGCTTTCTCTCTCCCAGAATGACACTTCCACACCCTACTGGAGACCAGGAACACATGGGTTGTAAGGCACAACTTTGGATGAATTGCAGCTGCTGGGTGGGGATTGTCTTAAAAAGAAATACCGGGAAAGGAGCCAACAGAGACAAAAAGTACATACACAGTTGACAAACAAACACACAAAAAAAATCAGAAAAAAAATTGTAAGAAGAAACTAAGATAACGTAAGACAATGGGTTGTCCCTGAACAAACTGTGGAAGCTTCAGTACTAATGCAACTGATGACCGCCCAGCAGAAGAGAAACTACTTCTCTTCAATTACAGGTATTCGACTGCTCTGCCCCTGAAATACATTTGATCTGTCAACAGTCAGCTAACAGCAAGCTATGTCCAGTCAACAGGTCACAGTTCAGTTAGGCTGTTGGTGAGATTGACCGCACTCAAAGTAAGTTTCCCTAACTAGCAATACAAAGTACTTGACCATAATAGAAAATGCATTAGCAGATATCAGGTTTTGTCCACTACTTTAAATGGTTTCACACTATCAATTTTTTTGAGTCTTTCAATGTATAAAATGTAGGGACTCCACTATCACACATAATTGCACTGGAAAATATCGCTATAATTTTCATGAGGCAATTTACAGTTTGGATGTAACAGGAAGAAAACCAAAGGAATGGAATAAAAAAATATTTTAAAACATATTTGATGAAACTCTATAACTAGTCCATAATCATACTAATTATGAATAATGCACAATAGACCAAATAATGTTTACAATGTTAAACATATAGTTTCTTATTTTACATATTTTTGACTGTTCCCAAAAACCTGGACACTAACATTTCATTAAAAGGCTACATTTATTTTCAGCCAAATTGGCATCAAGTCAAAAGGTACAAACATTTCCTATACAGTAGTCTACCTTGTACTCTCAGAGGGAACTTTAAGGTTCTCTAATAAGTAGCCTGCCATCCTCAATTGTCTTTTTGATCACTTACATTTTTCAACTAGAGACAGAGTGGATGGCGATGGGCAACTTTGGGTTTTACAATGTACTTTTAATTGCCAGTTACTGTCAGCAGTCATGAACAAGTAGGATGAGTTATTAAATGTGAAAAGGCTTGGGGGTTGGAGGGACGTAATAGCTATCAAACTGCCTTGATCCCCTACAGTAACGTGGCCATTATTTGAGTGGATCACAGTTCTCTTTGGAATTCCTGTTCTTTGAGGAAATTTGATTAATTAAGAAGTGTAGTAACCTCTGCTGATTTGTGTGTTGATGGATGGGAACATTGTTGTTGTCAAATTGTCGCAATTAATTGTTCAAGTCTCCCCATCTGAGCCACTGATAGCATCCACTAGTCCTTCTCTAGCCATCACTTTCAGATGCGACATTAAACGTGTGTCCTGACTCTCTTATCAGTGCAGATCCCATGGCCACCCAATCATCGCCAGATTCCAATTGGCTTGTTTTACAATTAAATTAACATTTTATTTACTGTATAATCTCCAAAATGCTACAAGTTGCTACCCAAAGAAAAACTGGAGTTTTCACAATTCCTTGTCCTTTATTTCTTTATAAACACACTCTGACACTCAGTTTGGAAACTTTTATCGGTTGATAATGAGACATATCAAGCTGACATAGGACTACTTGGACATAATTACTTTTAGTCGTGGGACCATAGTGTTTCTGTTACATTCGATGCTCAGGCGTGAATGACCATCTTCTACTCCCCATTTATCCCTCCCTTTCCTTTTCTCCTAATTGTCTTTGTGTTTGTGAAACTGTCTGAAGGGGGTATGGAACAGTGAGAGTTTTAGAGCAGCACGCCATCTGTGCTCTGTGCACCTGGCAATATCATTACTCCTGTGTTAGACTCTCTTCACAGTTTGACGTTTCAAACTAATTAAATTATCTATCTGGAGATAATTATGGGATGGCAATTGTAATCAGCAAACAACATTTGTACAATTTGAAGGACAACAGGCATTGCACCAATCTGTTGAACGATTTAAGTGTTGTCCTTTAGTGATGTTATTCTGCTTTAAAATGCTCCTCATGACCTTAGCTTAGAAATTGAATGGTGGGAAACCAAATGGTAGCTCTATAGTACAAATACTGATCCATTATCTTGTAGTCCATCTTTGGATCGACCATTAAACCTTCTTGCCTTTGTTCTCTGAGTCTGGGGTGCCATTCCAGGTCACATTACACATTCACATTTATTTGGTATGTAACTCTGACTTGTAGTCAGTGATGAAGTTATCTGGATACACAACTTCCTTGCTCTACCCAAACACTTTTCCACGCCCACAGATGTGTCTTTTCTTCTCCACAAGGAAGTATGGATCTGAACACTTCTCCAATGCCTGATCTACACTCCGTAGCCAGTCTTTTGGTACACCTCCTCCTTTATCCAAATAGCCAGTGAATCATGTGACTGCAACTAAATATATAAAGCATGCAGACATGGTCAACAGGATTAGTTGTGTTTCAACCAAAAATTAGAAAGGGGAAGATGTGGTACCTAAGCAATTTTGACTGTGGTATGATTGTTGATGCTAGACATGGTGGTTCCAGTTCTTTAGATTTTCACATATAAGTGTCTCTAGTGTTTTGATAAAATGGTGTGATAAACAAAAAAACACCCAGTATTTGGAATTTCTGCGGGGGGAGACATCTCGGTAATGAGAAAGGTCAGAGGATAATGGACAGATGTGTTCAAGCTGACAGAAAAAACATAAATACTCAAATATGTTCTCTTTACAACAGTGGTGTGAAGAAGGGCATCTCTGAAGGCCTAACACGTCAAACCTTGAAGTGAAATGACTACGGCAGAAGAACACAATGCCAATCTCACTCCTGTCAGCTAAGACCAGGAAGAGAAGGTTACAGTTAGCGCGTGATCAACAAACCTGGAGGATTAAAGATTGGAAAAAGCCAATTGCATTGGTCTTGATACTCTGATTGTTTAAAGATGCTGTAATTGATGGAGACTTGTAGCAGAAGTGCAGTCGAAGATTTCAGTTTGAGAAAAAGTGAAGGAGATGAAGTCAAACCCTTTTAGTTTAAGGGTATAGGGGAGAGTGAGTTGAGCCAATTTTTACTAAAGTTGTCCCATAGACAAGTGGAAAAGAGACAGAAATAAAATGTATACATTTACCCTTATTCAAGATGTCCCCTGTCAGGTGAAATGACAAGAATGTACATATGACAAAGGGCCTTGAAAATATGATCGCTGAAAGTGGTCCTGTGGTTCAACTTGCCCAGGGTAGGGGTAAGATGATCCTAGTCAAGGGGTGAGATGATCCTAGTCAAGGGGTAAGTTGAGTCATCTGGGGGTAAATTGACCAATCCTTTTTGAATAAAAACCTGAACATAATATCTAATAATGTATTTATTTTACTAATATAATTCAATAATGCATTCTCCCTTTCCAGACAGTTTTCTTAAATGTAACTTTTAGCAATATACAAACAGATACAGTTTTAATACACAGAGTGTTTTCATGTTTGTAGGTGAAACAATGTACAATATTTCAGTTAAAACAGGGTAATTATCCAATCAAAGGGACAGTCACCATAGTGTCAAGGACAAAATAAAATACAAACATAATATGAAGCTCAACTACCGTAAAAACTCACATATCAGATTTTCAGTCATGTTTAAATTATTTTAAAGAAAAAGTAAACAATTACCCCTTCCTTTAGTTTCTTTTGTAATTTCAAACAGTGTAATGAGGACAGTTAGGCAATTTGAATACAAAACAGTCCCATTACTTTACTAAAAGAACAATCAGTGGTTAAACTGGTCTGAGCCCCGGCTCCTTTGGTCCATTAAAGATTTTGAAAGGTTTGGCCGAACTGTGGCATCTTTGTGGTTATGAGAAAAGATGCCTTATATAATGCTTTTGGTTCTGCCTTACATAATGAAAATCAGCAAACCAACAGATTTTACGAAACATTCTTAAATATTGTATTATGTCCTATTCTATGTATTTCGACACGCAGCTGTGGATAAAAAAAAACAAGCACAAGACAGCACGTGCAAAATAATGTAATGCTGAGTTGCAGAACCAGTAGCTGGAAGACCACAATATACAGAAATATAATTGCATGACTAACTATTGTATGAAAACAAAAGTCCAATAAATGTTTCTAGAGATAAAAGGTATTTGGCACACCACTATCATGGTCTATGCATAACCTCTATTAAATATCTTCATCATTAGACAAGTCAATGTGTCAATTCATCATTAGACATGCTTGGGTGTCAATTATTTTACACCCAAGCATATCAAATTATTTCAATAAAACTTAATAATGCCTAAACTACATCCAATCTGCATTATATTTGTTAACCCTTCAGGTGACTTCTAGTAGGCCTGGGGTCGTAAGATAAAATATTTTGTATAAAATACAAAATATTTTATCTTACAACCAGGAGGACTCCTAAACAGCACTACAAGTTCCAAGATAAGAGTTTCCTCTTAAAACCTTTTCACAATGCTGCCAAGACCAACATAACTAAGAAGGGGGAGACGAACGTCTTAAGCTAAAAGAAAGGGCGGGGTTGACCCCGTTGCTATGGATGATGTTCTGTTCCACGAACAAGCTTACTTACTATGCCCAATGTGATTGGCTGATAGGGGAGGGGTCTGTCAGTGAATTCATCATAGCAATACTGTAGAACGATGTGTCATGTTGCCATATTGAAATAAAGATATTAAAATTAAAATGTAGGCTAAGTGTCACTGATTTAACATGAAACCAAGAATAATACACTGACTAGTCAAGATATGTTCAGCTAATTGTCAGTCTCTTACATGGCTGGTAGCTCGTAAAGAAATGCGTGTTCATCTTCTGATGGTGCAATTATGTGTCCCACCACCAACTACACCGGGTGGTCGAGCTATGGCCATGAAGTCGGCTTTGCTTCTTTGTAGTTGGCGAACATCATGAGGAAACGGAATGATTTGTCGCATGATATGGGGTCAGGGGAGGGCATTTATTGACTGAACTAATATTCTACAGACAGATGACTGAAATATACGTAGTTTGTCTGTGCTGCATAGCTGCATTTTCCCTGCGGCCAAGTAGCGTAGAGATGTCACAACCTTGATGTCCAATGTTATTGGATTGTTTCTGTTTGTTGGTGAAGTGAAAGCATTCCTGACTAGCTCTATGATAATAATACCCTCACGATTACGGCGATACCTTGTTAAAAGCTCAGTATCAATAAATGTTTGTAAAACGTCGGCCTGATTATGAGGCGGATTACCGGCAGCAGCGCATTTAAGATTGTTTGTGACTTGGTCTTAGTGATTTAAGAATCCTCTTGTCTACTCCTACATTTTCCCAGATTTAGGAGCTGGTTTTGGCGCTAAAACGCTTTATGAAATACACTTAGACCAAAAACTTTGGAGTCTTTGTTATGGAAGTTCATGAACTGATGTGTTTTTGTGTTCTACAAATGTGTAAAATAATTACTGGTTTAATTATTGAGTTCATGAAATGGTACTGTGTCCCTGTGAATAACAAAAGGAAGTTTGTTGTTTGTGTTCTAACTGTGGGAAAGGAAGAATGAGGTGTTGAGGTAAACGTGAACCCTTTGTCAGAATGGGGGTAGACGCAGATTAGTGAGTTTTAGGACAAAATAGAGGAAGACACACAACAGGGGTAGGAAGGATAAGGAACATATGTTGTTTTTATAGTATGACCATGCAGATTCTTACCTCCACCCCTTCTTGTATAAGTATTGAATGTATTTCCAAATGCTTTAGAGATTATTCCCTGTTACTTTGTGACTGTGTACTCTTTACTTGCAAGGAATAACTCTGTTGCACAATTAACAGTTTTTCTTCCGTCTTACCTACCATTTTTGTAAACTGTATGGACTTTTGAATTGCCATCATATCCTAAAGTTAGGACTGACACGCCCATTTTTTTAAGAGTTACTCCTAAATCAGCAAGTTAGGAGCTACTTAGCCTTAAGATGTTTTGTGAATACGGCCCCTGGATCACAGATTTTTTTTTTTTCTTCAGACGAAGATGACTGGTGAAAAAAACTATTACATTAGGGTATGTAGGCTGCTGTCCCCAACAACATTATATATGCAATATACGGTGTAAAAATATACTTTTGACATAATTAAGTTATATAACATATTTAACAATATAAATATATGAACGTGAAGACGCTAGACCACCGATAGCAGCATAGCCAAATACAGCTGAAGGGAGTCGAGAGAGGAAGATAAATGATATGGCGTCAAGGCAAGGATGGAGAAAGGAAAAAAGGCTGTAATATATACAGCTCTGATGTGTTTTTAATGCAAGTCAAATTAACAAGAACATAGTGTAACAACAAAAATAGACAACAATAATACTGACTGTGATTAACTATTATTGTTTATGTGATTCCTACATCTTCTAATAAACATAGTTTTGATGCTCAATAGCAAAATGTTTTCGCGTGGCCCAGACATAATGAAGAGGGAATGATATGCTTTGGATGCTGGAAGCATTGTGGAACCAATGTATTTGGGGGCTTAGGGAAACAGTCAGGCAGAAACTGGAGGCTGGATGCACTTAAATCCAATAAAATGTCTACTAGTCCTGGACAAGCAGAGGAGAACAAAAAAAACACAGGAGTAAAGACCTACATTTGTTAAAAAAGGATTAAATAATCATGTTGATATTTAAAGAATAGATATATTGCTTATATTTTTGTTGCTGTTAGGGAGGACATTGTAGCGTGCATTAGCTGCTCAAGTGGACATGGACAACAGGGCAGATTTAACACTATAATAGTTTTCTCTTTTCAAGTGTGTAGCCAGATATTATATAAAGTATATCACAGAGGAGCATGGGAGAAGCAGGGGTTGGGGTACCACCTTTGCCTAATTTTGAGCCAGTAAAAACCCTGAAATGTATGATATATATTTTTAGACCCAGATACATTTGCTTTGATGCAACATTCATTGTACCTGACATGTAAAAAATGTACTTTGACAATTAAAAAACAGCTTTCTTGGATAAAGAAAAACATATCACTTTTCTCATGCACCTTTCTTGATCATGCCAGTTGGAAATTCTTCCAACTTTCAGGTTCTTCCTGAATATATGATCACATGACAGAAATTGTGTCTACATGTCTAGGTACAGGGTTGGGTCAATTTACCCACTGGATCATGTCACCCCACCCTCCCATTTTAAACATGAAATAACCAGACTTTTTTTTTTTAACCAAAAACATGTACCGTAATTCCTCGTTCATAACCCGCACCGTGTATAAACCGCACCATTAATTTTACAGCTTTGTGTGTATACAAAACCGTGTATTAACGGCACCCATATATAAACTGCATGGAGAATTGACCTTCGCAATACTCCTCCCCAAACGGTCATTGTCCAATCCTACCTAAGCAACCAGTCACTACTTGAAGAAGGTCCGTCAAGCTTTCGTCATTAAGGTTTAAAATGGTGAAACGGTGTGACTTTGCTACAGCACCTGCTGCAAATCCAACAGAAGGTACGCGAAAAGTTTAGAGGGGGGAGTCATTTACAGTGACTTCTCTTGGATTGTGAAATGTTTTAGTCAACATTTATACATAGTTATTCATTAGACAACAATGTTATCTAATGCTGAAGTTATAGTTATTTGTGCTAATGTGACCATACGACTTACTTGCTACTACTACGTTAGCTAGATAGCTACCTACCACTTATAATAGCTTGTTACGTCAAGGCACTCGTAGGCTTACATTTAACAGGTGACTTTCTGCTGAAGTTGATAGGATGATGTTGACTGATAAATATATTTTTATTTTTACATATTTTTTTAATAATAGCTATGTAAACAGAACTTACCCGGCAGTGCAATAGCATGACTGGTCCACTAGGCTTTGCTGGACACATTTGAGTAATGGGATTTCTCATTCTTTGATTATAGCGGGACTTTTGCGAAAGGTCAATTATGACTCGTACATACATTGTAAATTAATATTAAACATCATAGGGCGCTACCAAAAATAATTTGTTGAAGAATAAAATACGTTTTTGAAAACCCTGTAATGCCAATTGTATCATATTTGCTACATGATTTTCTGAGACCTCTACGACATCAAGCAATCATCTGTGAAAAGGTTTGCAGGTGGAAATGGTTTTAAAACTGTAAACTTGTGTATTAGCCGTGTATTTTCAAAATCAGTGTATAAGCCACGGTTTACAAATGGGAAATTACGGTAATCAACATTGCAGGTTGTAGGAAAGTTGTATCAGTACAAATATCTCTGTGGTGAACCATTTAATCAAAAGATTAGCAATCACTTCCTTTTAAACTCGCCATATGGAGAAACTATCATGGTTGTTTTTTAATCTCGCTTTAAAACCGATTAATGTGACATATGATATGACATATGGTGCAAGAATGAATGATTAATTGATTATTGAATGTTGTGATAGACACAGCTTCGTAGAACCATTACATACAGTACACAGAGCCTCTGATCAACAAATTTGAGAGCTAATGAATAAATATTCTTTATTTGCATGCCTAGGAGTCAAAAATGTATATTGTTTAAAGAATAGTTTTACAAGCCCGCATTGCTCAACATGAATGAGAAGCCTGTAGAATCAGGATCTTTTGAGGTTTCTGTTTTCTATTTTCTAGTAGGGGGTCTTGTCTGCACTAGGCCTTACTGACTTTAATGAATGAAAGATTAGTTTTCACACTGAATTACTTGAAATGATCTGTCAGTAAAAATAAATTCCCATCATTACTGTCAAGTCTGCTTTGCAAGAATTCCAAAGTTTTGTAGTGCCTCTGGGTTTAAAACCTCCGCAACACATCAGTTGTGGGACTATCCAGACAAGAGATTTACTCTGCATGTTAAGCATCATAGTTAACAATCCTAACAACCCCTGCTGTTGTTTTATTTCCGAGGGTGCTCCACTGCATGTGCATTTTTACAATGATCATTTAAACTATGTATGTGCACAAATTGATTGATGAATCTTATACTTTTCAAAAATGACAAAATTGTCTATACAAAAGTATTGTTTCTTGGACTCCATGCACCTATTACTGAAATGGTTGTCCCAGTTAAGATGTTTCTGGGACAAACTGCACTGGAACTGGCAGTCATTCTGAATGCAGGTTTCAGGTAATAAACTACTCCCAAATCTTAGATATCCACATTCTAGTAGGCTTCCAGTGTTAACACATCTGTTTGCAAAACAACATGGTATGACATGAAGGAGGGCTGCAAAATTCTGGAATGCTTAAAAAACTCTGAAAGTTAAAAAATAATTCTAAATGAGATTTCTGGAAATGAAACCATGAAACATTATGATTACTCAACCATGGTGTAAAGGAATACAGCTGGATTTTCTACACATACAGCAAAAAAGTTGATGCTTCTTTAATATAGCTACATTATTGGATGATGAATGTACAAATATAACGACCATGTCCATACTGTCTAACTAACAAATACAACTGTTGCCTTAGGCATTACATTTCTTTTTCTTGCCTTTATATTTGTTTGACAATCTAGCTAATTGTTTATTATTACATAAATAAATATGTTTTAGATGTTACTAAAGCTTACCAAATATTTTCTTGATATTGATTGCTTATTTGTCTGAGTCACATGATGACATCACTTCCTGTTTTGTTACGTCCTGGTTTGGTATTTACATACGAAGCAAGCAAGGCTCCAAGTCCAAGTCAATCCATTAAGAAAGCTCATAGAGGCAATGTCTTTTCACCGCATAAAATGTCATTAAATCAGGAAAAACAGTAAAAGGTCAACCGTACTACATCTCTGTCTTCATTGGCAGCATCATCGTCAAGCATGACAGCTCTCGCCAGGGCAAAAGCTGAATCTGCCAAGGTGAGAATGCTTTACGCCAACCAAGAGGCTTAACTGAAAAGGCTACCAGGGAAAGCGCAAAATCAGTTAGAAAAAACAAGAATAGAATCAGAGTTACAGTAGAAGTACTGATGTTACAACGAGAAGCTGATGTCGCTGCTGTGGAAGCACACATTTTGGAAAATGCAGAATCAATGCATGATGAAACAGGAAAATCTGTATCACAAGAGGTAAAGTTAGATTGCCCCTGTGAATATAACCAATCTCAAATTGAACTGCAGAATCATTCTCCCTCTCTATTCTTATCTGGTGATGCACCACACCCAGCAGCATCACAAGGAGGCCCTGTAACATCACGACCAATTGGGAAGAACATCTCACAACTACAACCAAACATTAACAAACTAGCATCAACAAACGATAATAGTAATTACTTACCCACACCAAACTTACCTAATCAGATCTGAGGCCAAGAACAACGGCAGTACAATAAGCCCCTCGGTGAGCGTGCATACTCAACCATATGCTCAACATATTCCTCTAGCAAGCACACCACCTGCAGCGGAACCATTAGCACAGTATTTAGCGAGAACTCGTCAGTTCAGGACTATTTAAATTCAATGACAAACCTGAGAATTATCGTGCATGGTATTCCTCGTTCACCAGTGCAGCTGATGGAGTCCAGCTCACAACAACACAAGAACTGGAACTCACGACCAAATGGTTGGGAAATGAATCCAGCGAACAGGTGAAACGCATGCCCTCCGTGCACGTCAACAAACAACTCCAACCTAGCCTTACACAAAGCCTGGGCGAGACTACAAGCAGGGCCGACCCGTGGCATAGGCGGAATAGGCAAATGCTAGGGGCACCGCCCATCCATAGGGCGCCCTAACGAGTGAGTTTTTTTTTTTTTTTCTTTTACATTTTGTTAGTAACACTATTTAAAACTATTTAATTTGAAATATTACAAAAATGAAAGCCCCAACAACAACATTACATATTTTCTGAGTTGCCCGCAGCGTCACCCCCCCCCCCCTCATAGTTAGACTTACCTGAGTGTGGGGGATGGGCAAATTCAGTTATCTGTAGTAGTGAGTGTCACTGACTGAACGTGATACATGATAAATTAGCATCAGTAGCCTACTTCAAGCGAAGTTAAAAAGACCAAAGCCCTCTGGTGCCCAGAGAAGAAAAAGAATTGAAGAGAAGGAGAAATGGGATAAGGACAGAGGTGATGTGATGAATTAATAGTTTCTTATTGCATAGTAGATACCGTTTGTCACGACCCCTTCCCCGTAACTCCTGTTAGTTTAGTGTGCATGTCGTTTTCGTCGTTTTTTGATATGCGTGCCTGGTGCGTCTGTTCCGTGTCGGTCTTTGTGTTGTGTTCCGGTTGCCCGGGCAACGAGGCGAGGGCGGGGCGTTGCCTCCTTGGGCTGAGGCTGTTCCCACGTGACCGTCATTATCCGCTCCCGCACCTGTTCCGGATCAGCACAGTATTTAGGAGATGACTTCCAGCCCCAGCCGAATCGTTAAATCCCAACTTTGTTGAACTTTACGCGCCAGCCAACCTTCGCTTGTTCCTATGGACTCACTCTTGTTTCGTCTGTCTGTCGTGCTTCCGTTTACCTGTCCGTAATCCTGCTTTTTATTCCTTGCCTAGACATATTCATCAAGAACATGCACCCGTTCACCGTCCTGGATCTCGAAGCCACTCTCCACCTACACCTGGATCCCGCTTCGACCCTAGCCTTTCTACCCACCCTCCCGCACCTTTCTCCTGGTTCCCTGTTTTTGTCCAATAAACACTCCTAACCGTCTCACTGTGTCCAGTTTGCTTCTGGGTCCGCACAGGAACCCTGACATTGGAACAGTGTCACTAGTACTAGCTAACGTACTTTGGACAATACTAGTAATGTTTGCTAATTTTAAATAGCTAGCTAGAGTTAATGTCAGTTACTTATACCTTAAATCCATTAGGGAATGTTGGAAAGACTGTTCAGGTGTTTGGGGAACAACTATTACATAATTTTGAGATACACTTTCAAGTGTGCCTCATGAACCATCCACTAGCTGCCTCAAGAACCCAGGTATGGGCCTATATTTTATTGACATATTAGCTAGCCAACGTTAGCCCTGCTTGTAAAAGTCAATTAAAATGCTTTTCCTTTCCCATCCCCTTTTGTAATTAATAGTTTTAAGCCTTTGCATTTTCATTATTGATTAGTCTTTTATGTATTATAGCAAACTGCATGCTAGAGAAGTGCTCATTGAATACATGTTTTGTGCATGAATGCTAGGTGTAATTACTCTTGCTATTTTTAGGCTATAATGTGGCTCAGGTGCTATTATTGTATAGTTTCACCATCATCAGCTTTTTTATTAATATAATGTCACCCCAAATGGTCACACATACTCCTCCTTTCTCTTCAGATGCACTTTGAAATACTTGAATCCCTCCCTGCAAATCCTGGGCCACCTGCAGACACCTTCTCTACCTCAGCACAGCCCATGATGCTCCAGTCCCCTCTACCTCAGCACAGTCTAGTAATGCAGCATCAGGCATCTACTAAAAGGCTGCACCAGTACACCCTACTGACTCGCCATTTGTTTTAACTGATAAGGTAAGAACAAAGTCTGTCCTCAGAGGACCGTATCAAATAAAAGGCTTTAGGTTTCAGGCTGTAGAACAATGCTAGATTAGGCAAAGTGCACTGAGGTTTCTATAATATTTTGTTTTTTGTGCAATATCCTTATTTATAATTTGTTTTATGTCACTAGTTTGCTGCAAGAAAAGCAAGGTGAGTAAGGATGTAGAACAATGCTACATTAGGCATATTGCACTAAGGTTTCTGTAATACAGTTTATTTTGTGCAATACTCTTATTTATACAGTATTTATAATTTGTTTTATGTCACTTGTTTCTTAAATGCTGTTTTTATTTTGTAGGATTTTTGTTTCTAAAATAAAGAAAATCTCAAAGACATAAAGCTATGCAGTTTCTGTGTGAGTGTATGAACACAAAGATTGGTGATGGAATTGGCTGCAATGTAAGGGGCACCAGCTGAAATCTTGCCTAGGGCACCAAATTGGTCAGGGCCGGCCCTGACTACAAGTGTGCTACGCAGCCCCCAAAATAATTGAAAAATCATTGTTCCAACGACTATACAGTTTTCCCAGGATTTCAGCGAAGGACGATCTCAAACTGTGGGAACTCGGGGTTTTACTCACGGAGATAGAAAGCGCTAAAGAAGACGGTTAAGTCATGGGCCTGTCATATCTGGATACCTCGCGTGGATCTGTCCAGTCGTGGACAAACTTCTATTTGGGCTTCAGGAAAGGTGGATATCAGTTGGCTCAAGTTACAAAGAAGATAATGGTGGCTGCTTCCCTCCCTTTGAGTACAAGTTTGTATGCCACGAGGTGAAGAAGAGGAACGACCCTAGTTTCATGCATCTATGCAACATCACAACTCCCACTAAACCCACCAAACTCATTTCAAGCAATTATAACATCAGCAGACCCATTTTGGTGCATAAAACATGTGTTTCTACAACTAATGATGACTTTAGCAAAAATTGCCCATTACATAATACACCCCACCCCCTCAAAAATGCAGAATGTTCAGAAACAAGCCCATCAATGAAAGAAAGGCCTTCCTCAAGGTCAAAAGACTATGTTTCAGGTGCTGTTCTTCCACCTCCCACATTGCTAAAGACTGCACATACTTCGTGAAGTGCCCTGAATGCAACAGCACCAGCCACGATGCGGCCATGCATCCTGACTCATTACCTCAAACCACAAGGGCTCCTTCGCCATCACAAGAGGACAGCGGGGAGGAAGTTGAAAAATCAAACAGGGCCGTCGTCAGCTCAAGCTGCGCATGTTTTCGGCCCAGGTCAGTGGAGCCGCTCGTGCTCAAAGGTAAAATATACCCCATGGGTTCCAAAGACAAGGCCATTAACACTAGGACCGCAAAATGCCTATGGGAATTGGCGTTTGAGTTTGTCATTAAAATAAAACTGCCATTTTGAAAGCTACACCCTCCTAATAGACGTATATTACATTATTCCGATGTCAGACTTCTAAACTCACAAACGGAAAACTATTTAGAGATAATTTACCAGTTTTTTTCCAACTTAATCACCAATAGCCCATGGCACTTAGCGTTGGTACCCAAATGGTACCCAGGCGCTAATCACCCCTCACTGAATGCATGATGTCAACGGATGAATGCTCGATACTCCCAGATGAATGATACAGTAGAGTCTTGGTTGAATTCGAATGAACTTACAAATGAAATACAAGATTTACATGATAATTCAACAATTTAATTGGGCTATCATTGAAACATAATACAAACGATATAGGCTACTTGACAATTCAACGTATGTATCACACTTTACCGGTTTTCAATCGGAGATTCAGCATTCTTGTGTAGGCTAATTCAAATCAATCAAATGTAAATCTAAAATGTAAATCTAAATAATTATTCATGAAACAAAATACCAGACATTCTTTAGCAATCACTAATACAACAAACATATTGTTTTTATTAGGAGAGAAAAACAAAATCGCATACACACCCTATCATCGCTAATCTCAGCGCATTACCTGTTTAAAAGACACCTTGCATCCAGAAATCTTTCTGATTGAGAGGGGATCAAATACTTATTTCACTCATTAAAATGCAAATCAATTTATAACATTTTTGACATGCATTTTTCTGGATTTTTTGGTTGTTATTTTGTCTCTCACTGTTCAAATAAACCTACCATTAAAATTATAGACTGATCATTTCTTCGTCAGTGGGCAAACGTACAAAATCAGCAGGGGATCAAATTATTTTTTCCCTCACTGTAAGTGAAGAAAGCACACCTACTCAACAGAGCTTGGGTTTCCTCTGGGAAATAAAGACAAACACATTTATTTACTCTGTACCAATCACAAGCAAACCGTTCACCCGCCGTGGAGTTCTCTCCTCCATAAACAGCGTTTTTGACCCCCTAGGTCTATTGGCACCAGTCACCGTCCAAAGAAGAGCCCTCCTCAGGGAGCTCAGGTCCGTACAGTCAAACTGGGACACACCCCTCCCAGAGGACAAGCTGAAAAGATGGGAAGAGTGGAAAAATTCACTACAAGACTTAAAGCAATTTTCTGTCCCACGTACGTACACAGAAACTTCACTCACTAGAGCAGTACACACCGAGTTGTGTGTGTTCTCTGATGTGTCGTACCTAAAGGCAATCATGGAAGACAGTCGAGCCAAAGTAGGATTTGTCATGGCCAAGACAAAGTTGACATCCCAGTCCGAGCCTACGATCCCAAGGCTCAAACTGTGTGCAGCTGTCTTAGCTGTAGAGATGGCAGATCTCATCCAGGATAAGCTAGACCTAAAACTGGATTCCACCAAGTTCTATACAGACAGCAAAGTAGTACTTGGTAACATCTGCATTGAGTCCAGGCGATTCTTTGTGTACGTCCACAATAGCGAGTTTAGCGTATCCGTCTGTCCTCAAAGTTCCCGAACAATGGCACTATGTACGTACAGATGAAAACCCTGCCGAACACGCATCAAGATTTTTACCTGCATACCGTCTGGCACTGACCTGGTTCACCGGGCCTTCTTTCCTACATGAGCCACCTACAAAGAAAGCACAACAAAGCGAGACATTCAAACTGGTTGAACCCAAAAATGACTTATATGGTCACAAGTTCAATCCTGTGCCACTTACCTAGAAGAATCAATACTTACCATTAACCGCTTCGAACGTTTCTCCACCTTCAACTCCTTAGTGGAGAGTTGAAGAGGAGTGGCATTCCTTGTCCATATCGCCAAATCCCACAAGCTCAGTCCAAAACAACAAATGTAAGGGATGGCACAAATGCGACCAACTGCATAGTCTAAGTGAAACGGCACAAGTAAAAAATGTTATTCTTAATGCAACTTAACGGACTGCCTTTGCAAAGGAATTGTCAGCACCTCAGACAAACAATGTAGTGCCCAAAAATAGCCCGTTGCAGAAACTTAGTCCAATCCTGGAGAACGATCTTATTTGTAATGGAGGACGACTGAAGCACTCTCATCTCCCAACTGCAGAAAAGAACCCCATAATTCTACTCAAAGATTGTCACATCTCCCTACTGCTCACGTGCCATTACCAAGCAAGCGGAACACCAAGACCATCACTTGACAGAAGGAGCGATCAGAGCAGCAGGACTGTGTATCTTAGGAGGCAAGACAACAATAAACTCAGTTCTCCACAAATGCATGACCTGCCGCAAATTACGCGGGAAGCTGGAAGAACAATGTATGGTGGACCTGCCACCTGAACGCCTCAAAGCCTGCCCTCCTTATACATACGTGGGACTTGATGTATTTGGTCCCTGGTCTATCACTACCAGACGCACCAGAGGGGGACAAGCAGAGAGGAAGTGTTGGGCCATCATATTCAGCTGTATGAGCTCAAGAGCTGTGCATATCAAGGTTATCGAGTCCATGGACACCTCCAGCTGCATAAACGCTCTCAGGCAATTCTTGTGGCACCAATTTTATTGCAAGGAGCTTGGAATGGACAAAACTGTACAAGGTTACCTCGGTGAAAAAGGATGCACCTGGGAATTCAACCCGGCACACACCTCTCACATGGGAGGTCCCTTGGAGCGTATGGTCGGCATCGCAAGTAGAATCCTTGATTCAATGTTTTTAAGGCAGAACACTCACTTAACCCACAAAGTGCTGTGCACACTGATGTCAGAGATCACAGCCATTATGTATGTGTGACCACACCTGCCTGCGTCTTCTGACTCATAAAACCCCTTTATACTCTCACCGTCAATGTTCCTTACACAGAAAACAGGAGTTCCACCTCCTCCTGGACACTTCTCGGACAAGGACCTGTACTCAAAGCAATGGAGACAAGTTCAGGCTCTTGCAAACCAGTTCTAGACCCACTGGAGTCATGAATATTTACCTTCATTACAAAGCTGACAAAAATGGACAGAACTCCACAGAAACCTTCAGGTTGGAGATGTATTTCTACACAGAGACAAGCAAACTGTCCGCAACTGCTGACCTATGGCTAGAATCATTGACACATTCCCTGGAAAGGATGGACATGTTAGGAAGGTCGAATTGAAAACAGCCGACCAAGGCAATGTAAAGACCTTCATCAGACCAACTGCTGAATTTGTTCTACTTCTACCCAAAGACTGACCTAGAGATTGACATTCCAGATCCACAAGTTAGTAGTGAACTCACCTAGGTCAGACGGGGAGTGTGTTGCCCTAGGCATTACGTTTATTTTTCTCGCATTAATATTTGTTTGATAACCTAGCTAATTATTAGTTAATTATTATATAAATAACAAATATTGTTTAGATATTACAAAAGCTTACCAAATAATTTCTTGATACTGAGTTCTTATTTGTCAGAGTCACATGATGATGTCACTTCCTGTTTTGTTACTTCCTGGTTTGGTATTTACATACAAAGCAAGCAAGGCTCCAAACTGAAGTCAATCCATTAAGAAAGCTCAAAGTGGCAATGTCTTTTCACCACATACAATGCTGTCCATTTCTATGTTCTTGTATGTTCTATGTATTTCAGTTCTAGTTTCTCTGTTTCTATCTTCTGTTTGGATCTCTTGTGTTTATTGGTTTCACCTGTGTCTAGTTTAGTCTTGTCACCTGCACCTTTTTTGCCCCTTGCTATGTCCCTATTTAAGTTCCTTCTGCCCTGGTGTTTCTTGTCTGTTATTGTTTTATGTGACTTTCATGTTCCTGGATGTTATTTTTAGCTTCTCTGATTAAAGAGCCTTTGTTTAAGTTACCTCTGCACCTTGCACCTTCACAGACTTTCCAAAACATCATTCATTACACTATACTTTTGGCAAATTTAAAATGTTAAAAACTTGGACCCGAAACATTGAATAAACTAAAACAAGCCGAGGAACTAACAAATTATTTTTTTTGCATTTAATGAACGTTATACAACCGGTCATCCAAGCTTGACAGACATTTTAATAACTGCTGTCTTATCCAACTTAACTATTTAATCTGTTCCCTTCATTGCTACCCCCTCCTTAGTCTTGACTCCTCATTTCTATTATTTCTCAATTTCAAGCATGTCTTCCCTTTTACCTCTCCTCTTCGTTCTTCCTCTCCAATTATCAATGTGCCCCAGAGGGTTGGTGGGGTTCTTCACTACCTCAGCACACCCTTACTTACACTCCTGATGGACAGCTTAATTAATTATCCTGTTCTGTGCATTAATTCTTTCTCTTTGTTCCTCTGGAGTTAGATACAGACTCAATGACCATTGATGTTTGGCCAGAACGGGTGGCAGTACCAAGGTCACCTCTAAGGAGATGCAGTGAAACTAAGGTTCTGGGCCCTGCTAACAAGGACTGTCTCTGGTTCCTCGCTGCCTAAACTCTAAAGTCGATTTACATGCCTGTGGTGATGTCTGTTTAATATCTGTGTTAATACCCTCGTTTGGATCTGTCAGTATAATCCATAGAATCTATTACATATTGAATTGAAGAGGGAAATGCAACGTTTTATCAGAGGAGAGGATCTGGAACATATTCTGAAAGTACAGACTCTAATTAACAAGATGTCTTTCACTAGTGTCACAAGATAGGGATTTAGTCTGTCTTACTGTGACACACTTATTTGGCCTAAAAACTAATAATTACCTTATTCAAACTCTCAGGAACATACAAACCACACAAGATTTAGAAGAGCTATCTGAAGGTTGGTAAGTACAGAGGCCTTACAATGATGAAATGTTAATCAAGTGCAGTTACTGATGAAGGCATGAGGTCAGTTAAAATTGTGCGTTTTCATATACACGTATATCTCAGATAAAGGAAAAACACCTAAAAACGTTCATGTGTTTTGCCCTGTACAAATGCATTGTTCAAAGCATTTTCACAGGGCATAGCATTAACAGCATTATAATCAAAATCCAATTGCTAAATGTTCCATCTTATGACTATCTCAAAATATAAAAAATGTCCATATGTTACCTAAGTACAAATGACAAATTAATGACGAATGAATTTGAACAACTAGGTTACAGTAGCTGGCCCTGGACCAGGAAGTGATGATGCAATAAGAATACAAAAAAAATACGAGAGTAAAGTATGTCAAAAAAAGATTTGATGTTGGCAAAGTGATATTCTTCATAGTTATTTCAGCTTAAACACTAGACGTACTATGGCTCTTGTCTCAAGGTTGCTCTTTCTGGTAACAGTTCATAAAGAAATGGCCAACCACAATAATAGGTTTGTTGATGATTTGACATTAATGTTTGAACAAACAGGCATTAGTGAGACAGTCTTTGCTAGGATGAATCTCTAATTAGAGAGCGAGATATGGTGTGTAGGAGAGGGAACGAGAGGGAGGCAGGAGCTGTCATTTGGTTCCAGGGCCAGTGAGATGCATCTGAATGTGGCAAGTGGTTGTGTCCTTGTGTTTTCCATTTTAACTTAGCTTGTGCCACTTTGGACCAGAATATTACTAATATTCGTAATTATAGGAGGCATTACTTTCTTCAAAGAAGATGGATTTGTGTGGCCCATTCAGGACATATTTTCACCCATAGCCATTTTGCATCACACATTTGATCATTCCAACATTAGAAACTCACACATTATGTGGAACAATAAGTGTACATTTTTACACACCTTTTTCTGCCAAAATCAAACATTCCATTACTAAACATGTGCGTCAACTGATCATTTCACATTTTGCCTACATACAAAGTTAGGTGAAATTAAAATGATGATCATTCAATTACACTGCCAAACTAAACTTCACTAATTGAGTGCAGCCAAGTAGACCATGTAAGCTAAGCAAAAATAGTTTGCCATTAGCACTAAAGGGTCCTTTGAATAAAATTAGTACTGCTGTTTAATCACACTGATAGAATTTGGGGAAATATGAAACACAATGTTTTGTATGAAAATATTTAGTGAGTCACATTAATCTTCACCCATTTACACTGAAGTACAGAGAAACTCCACCTATTCTAAGTATTTTTTGTCTTGATCTGCTCTGAGAATAAAGTGTCAGCACTGGTTGGACAACTTTTCTGGCTGCTCAAGGGTCAGCTTTGTGAACGAACTGAAACAGCGCTCTTTGATGTATTATGCATTTATTCCTAGATTTTTCCATGTTGGGACTTGCAAATGCAAATAAACATAATGAACCACGTTCCTCTGAAATAGTACTTTTTGCCAAACATGTTTATAACTGGGGGAATACAGTAGTATCATACTTCTTTATTTATTATCACCACAAATATATTTTAGTTATATAATATATTTTATTAGGTTTTCATTGGCTGTTAAAATGTCAGGATAATATTTCTATCTGAAGAAAATAGTAATTTTTAAAATACAATTTTCCAGCTCTCCTGTCTAGAGTATCAAGCTTGCAACACCAGGGTTGTGGGTTAGACTCTCCTGGGGTCCAGTATGAAAATATAGGCACTCACTACGATAACTCTGGATAAGTGTTTCTACTGAATTGCTTAAATGTTTAATGTACCAATTTAGTACAAAGTGTTATTACGGGTGTAAGCAAATGCAATCATTATTAAGTCAGAAATGAACTAATAAATAGTTATGACTTATAGCAATTATAGACAATATTTAAATACAATCCATTAATGCTTAATTAAGCTCTCAATTTATACACAAAGACTACATTTGACTAATGATCAATTAAAATCAAGCCATATTTTTTGAGAGCATAAGAGCACTTGCAAATTGCCTTGACTCAAATTGACTCTGTAGAATGCCACATATGATAGTATCAACATTCTAGCAATGTCTTAAAGCAATCTATTTGGAGTGCTTGAGCATTATGACTACAATCAATAAACAATATGAATGACAATGGCTAGTATTGGTAATTGAAAATGGATTCCAGAGAAAAAAGTAAGTAAGTAAGTAACTTAAATAAGTTGCGGGCCACGGAGGATGTATATCTGAAATAATATCCAATATAAAATAAAAAACAAAATCTATTAATAACTGTATTCTAATATCTGGTTTGTAGGATTGAACAGTATTGTGCTACTACTAAGTGGGGTTGGTCAACAGATGAAAATGAACTGTTTATTTTCAGCAGTGGTTCAATAGTATTTTTCAATGCACACAAGAGAAAACTACAGCAGCAGTCCAGTTCAAAACATGACCAACTGTGTTGGTGTACATAATGATTAAATCAACCCATTATGATAAATTACCATTAAGTAACATCCATATATATAAATTTACTATGAGTTTATTAATATGTTTATTAACACATAATTGGTCTGTACACCTAGTGATGGCCATTCGAGGCTTCAATACCGTTCTTCTAGCAGCAGGATATTATGCTAGCAGTGCTAACTCAGATGTTCTTTTTCAAAATAAAAGCCATCATTGAAATATATAAGGTAATATAGTTAACAATCTAGTCTGTACATTTTATGTCTGTTCCAATGTTATTCTTGTCTGTTCTTTTTCACAGACTAGATGGTTAACTATATTGCCTTATACATTTCAATGATGGCTTTTATTGTGATATAGAAAATCTGAGTGCTGCCAGCATAATATCCTGCTGCTAAAATAACGCTAATGAAGCCTCGAATGGCCATCACTATGTACACCCATACAGTAATAATTAACATAAATTAAATGTATTCATTCAAGTTTGTTAAGGTATACTTCATCAATTAACTAGTTTTATTAACATGCTTATTAACACATACACAAATAAATCCTGCTCTATAGATAAATTAAGTAATCATTAATTCATGTTTATATGTGTATTAATGCATGTATATTTATGTATACTCATTGTAAAGTGTTATCCTTGGGTTTACGTTTTTGCCTGGGTATATATCAATACATGCTTTGGACTTTTATTGGGAGGAATATTGTTTAATTACAATGTGTCTTTATATATAGTTCTATGCAACTGACCCTGTTCCTCAAGAAATATTATATAGACTCAGGATAGATCAGCTGAGGCTGTAGTTTATATTAAATGCGGGACTGTATTCTGTAGGGGCTTTTGAATATGGATAGAAGCTTGTACATTGAATTTAATACAAAGTTTGTTATGTGTGTAACATTTGACAAATGAGGAGACATCAAAGATACATCACCACACTCCCTAAAGACTTATGGGGATTGGTTGTGCATTCAGGGACTCTGAACTATGGAAGCTCAATAACCAGGGGTGTGTAACCCAGATGCTAGTTCCTTTTGAAAGACGGCAGAGGTTGAGAGGTCTACCTGCAGCAATCCCTTATTTCTTCAGATTTCTTTAGGGCGGAATTTCCCTTGGTCATTTGTGAGCCTTTCATCTTTCAAGGACTCCGCGCACCTGTGTCCAGCTGGTGTAATAATATCCATGCCACCGTTGTTGATGGACAGCATTGCTGAGCCATTCTTTCCGGCATCAGTAGCCATGCTCTATGGCCCATTCAGATGACAGAGTGATAGCAGGTGAACGATTGAAGAGACAGACAAGCTGAAGGAGAAATTGTTTGATGTTTCTATTAGAAATCAGTTTGAAAATACATCTTCCTTGTACTGGGATTGCACATCTGCCAATTCTACAGTGAAACATCTTTTTAAAATGGAAGCTCAACCAGTACTTTCTTCCTTGACTCAAACTAAATGGAGACTGTTTTTGTTGAGGCTACATACAGTAGGTGTGCACTGCATACACACTCCCTAATATGGAAGTCCTCTTTCCTTTGCTATAGCTTAATTAACAGGAAATTGTTAGTGTATTAGTAAGAGTTAGTAAGTGTATTAGTAAGAGTATGCATGGTTTCTTTTCTTCAAGCAAAAAGGCTCTGCCTTGGGTTGGATGGCACACGTTTCATTGGAAGTGTACGTCACTTAAAGAATTGTGACTTGTCATAGCAGTATATTATGCACCGTTACACAATGGCAAGCAAAGTACCAAAAGACAAGAACTGAATACAATTTGTTTAGTTGTATGCGTTATTTTGCCAAGGCAGAGCGGTGGGTCATTGACCTTCAATGCGATAACTAACCTTCCGTCTGGGGCAAAACTAAACAGCTCCTTGAGTTACTAAGGTCTCATTAGAAGAGTCCAACCTAGCCATTAATGAATATGGTGTCTCACATTTACTGTTTATATTAGTTTTTGGATTCAAACTGAACAAGGGATTATTCAACCCTTTATTATGCATCTTGCCTCATTAGTGAGCATAATTAATACTCTTCTCCTCACAGAGGGTTTTGGTGAATTTTAAAAGAAGGTGGCTTTAGAGAAGTATTTAAAATAAGCAGCTTCCAGCTTTGGTTGGATGCTACGTGATATCATTGAAAAGCATCAGTCTTATGGAAATGTTTGCAAAAAGATAGGCTGCACTAGAAATTATTCTGTCCAGAGTTATGCACCCTAAAAAATATTAATTTGACACACTTTTATCTTTATGCATATTATGACCTTGAATTATAGTATAATAGTAGTTTTATCCAGCTATAGGTTTGAGGTAAAGACTGAATGGATGTGTGGCAGAGGCATGTCTATATCCCATATTCTGAGCCTATTTACCCCAGATGAAACGGTCAAGTAGAACATCTACTTAATTTTACAATTTTTTAATAGAATTTCATTACAGTTCTTGATGAGAAATAGATAAGAGATCAGTGTGAATGTAAACATATGTAACATAAAATAAACTTTCCCACAGATGTTTATGAAAATATGTTATTTTCACACCTTCATTTCAATTGCCTTTTTAATTGAAGAAACTTGATGCTTGTTAACAAAAAATCTGCCAGGATTAACTGGAATACATTAAATAACAAGGACAATTGTTCCCTTTTGGTTGGTCACTTCCATGCCACTATAGGGAACACGCATGCGTCAAGCATCTCCGTGAGAAAGAACTAAAATCCCACCTGGTAAGGCCCTACAGGTGTGTAACAGCCACCTCCCATGCTATAAATTCCCAGCGTACACTAGCATTCAGCATTTACTGCACTTCACATGGATGTATGTGCTTGGAAAATCTCACGTCTATTTTTGCTTGCATTGTCCTAAGAAAATAGAAAGTGTTTTATCTTACATTTCTTGCAGTTTCCTAGTGAATAGAAAGTGTTTTATCTTACATTTCTTGCAGTTTCCTAGTGAATAGAAAGTGTTTTATCTTACATTTCTTGCAGTTTCCTAGTGAATAGAAAGTGTTTTATCTTACATTTCTTGCAGTTTCCTAGTGAATAGAAAGTGTTTTATCTTACATTTC
>JACXGI010000859.1:7060-112697 GCA_016801175.1 Esox masquinongy
TTACAGCCATGATCACCACGGGTGTTAAAACCTGTATAACACCACTCACAAACATATGACACACCCAGAAAACCCTTCAGATTCACGATGCCATAGAAATGGTTATCGTGTAAGTACATAAAGACGGTTCTAGGGTGGGTGGCCTCGCTGTTTTGAAACTTGGTAAAGTGACCATCCCGTGTTCGATGAAAGACAACAAATTTACACCCTGTCATTTCTTCAAACCGAACAATATCTGTGAATGCCACACAATCATCTGACGCTAAACCAGATCCCTTTTGTACTCACGACCACTAACCAGGGCCTCAGCATGTGTACTGTGGGTTCAACATACCCATCAAACAAACAGAAAAACATGTAGAATCATTATTCACAGCTACATATAAATGCCTTCTTTTTTTATTGATTATCTCCTCTATAAACAGTGTTTGAGCTTTATGTCGCGGGGCACTACCCTTACGGTTGTTGACAATTTGCACCACCAGCTCAAGTACTTCATCAATCATAATCTCAGCATTACTCTGCATAACACTTTCAAGTAAATTACCAAACGTGCGTTCATTATATTCATCCGCTCTCATGGTCACATGTACAGGGGATATCAGAGATTCACCAATCAACTCAATCTGCAGACGATCACCAGGCCCGTGTACAAAGTCTGATGCTCTAACAATCAAAGTATCCAAGCCTGCCATAATGATTGCATAGAATGTGCCAAAACCCCCAACTTCACCAGTATTTTGTAAATTTAACAACTGTCGTAATTCAAAGTTGTCAAACGCATTACGTTGTATAACTCTAACATCGCCATCATTGCAATGAGTTTGCATCACAGAGCTCGGAGGAGAGTCAACTAGATCATGTGAAAAACAGGGGGTACTAAGCTCGGTTAACAATCCTTGCATCTGAGGATTATTGTGTGCATCGCTGCGTAACAAAATATCGGCCGGCTCATTTGAATTTTGGGGTGTGGTCTGTTGATTATGTGTAGATGTTGTTGGTTGTTCCGTGTCTGGTCTGTTGTTAGCATTATCTTTCACCATTTCTCTAGCTTAACGTGAATAACGATCCACTTATAGGTTAAAATATCCTAACTCAAACATACATTTTCATACATCACAATTTTGATGAGTTGACGGTAAAATATGTATTACCTTCAGCTTTCAAGCATGAAAGAAAACAATGAAACAAAAATCTCCTGACGCTGTGCAGCCACAAGTTGGGGTGTCCGTAACTGAAGCCATTATGGTGATGTACTCTGTATCATCACCGGGGGTTCCTCAATCTGTTGTTTGGTAAATAGAGCACAAAGGTTCAGCTGTATGCATATTGTCGTAATTGTTAATAACATTTTAATACAAGACTAAAAATGTCTGTAAATAATTAGACTTACACAAAAAGTATCTGCTCAGGTTGTGTAAGATCACAACTGCCCAGTCCAACTGACACTGATGTTGGTCACTTGGTCTGAAATAAATACAAAGAGGGTTAACAAGCGTATACGGGTAATTAAAGGCGATTAACAATAATGTAAAAAGTCTACTTAACAAGATTTGAAGGCCCAAAAATGTGTTTACCAAACACGGCTGGGTTTAATTCCGCTCAACCTAAACCAGAGATTTAAACAGACCATATAAAAGACAGATAAAACCGCATGGATTGCTCAATCATAAAATTGGTTTACACATTCTTAAAAAGTTCCAATGTGTCGTTTGTTAGCGTTTGTAATTGCAACACAATTCAAATCAATTACTTCAAATAAAATAACTTGTACTTACAACGTAAACAGCATACTCCGCGCTTGAAACAACAGCTGACTTCTGTGGATGCAGCGGGGTTTAATAATGTCTTTACATCGCAGCCGGGGCGCCTCCAGCAGGTCACGCCTCTTAACTTTGTCATTGGTTACATGTCATCGTTCTTTACGTTAGAACTATACTGGACACAATGATTAAAATTATGTATAACGCTTAACTAGCTCGTTCAGATATTTGTTCACGTTTAACAACCAAATATATTGACGCTTCATGCCCGGTACAAACGCCGTTCTTTTTAGTTATCGCGGCTAAGCCGTGACATCACGTCATTTAATTTGATCTATTAAAGACAAACTCATCTGCTTACATATAAACGCTGGCTATTGTCACCATAGCACCATTAATCTCTTCAACATTTGACAAACACAAGACCATAATACAACAATCCAAAATCGGTTTTCACGAGTTGGCCATTACGAGAATACATCTTACCCGGAAGTCACAGCTTCCGCCCACACAAACACAGACTGGTATTCTCAAACTCGCAAATACTACAGTTTTTTAACGAACGTTTTTTTAACAAACATTTCTACCAATGTGAAGAAAACAATCTCGCGTTGATCCCTGTTGTACAATTTCATAAGACGCCTTTACAAATGTTTTGATCCTGAAATAACATATCTTTACCTGTCAGCAATTCACCGTTGTTCATGCAAATTTATACGTTACCTTCCGGGTAACATTGTAACGTTTTGCCATATAATGCAACTTAAAAGTTAATGCTGACTTAAAAAACAATTTTTATTACAAAAATCACCATTGCTCATACACACACATGTACCAGAATCATTGTTTTTATTTTTAACGATATTTTAAACCCAAACCATGACTGAATCAACCTAGTCATAATGTGTGGTCGGCCTAGGCATTGCATGTTCCTTCAAATTAATAGCATTACTTATGCAATTATTACTGTAGTGCTGTGTTGGACTACAAACCTTGTGTGAAACACAGGATGATTTCCAACCTGAATATACTACGATTTGTACTAGTGGTTCCAAGGGCAGATATGATTGTAAGGCCCATCTCTTGTTAAAATAAAAATGGCCTGAAACTCCCAAACCCTTCTTTATATCTTACAAGTTTCCCACACATGATTCCATGCTTGTGGAAAAACACCACGCTACATCCCCATTGTAAACATGGAAGTTTATGCCGGTTGTATGACATCTGTTGCACCAATTGTCGGAACATAAAATACCGGGGGAGGGGGGGGGGTTATAGCATTGCTGGACCCTGGCACCCTTTTGTTGAACACCAAACATCTTGCCGCTGACACAACACTTATTTATTGCCTGGGAATTTAAAATCCTGGAACCCTAAGACCCATTTGTTAAACATCAAACATTACCCACCTGTTATAACACTCATCCGGGGTGCTTATCTGTCATTGTAAAACATCAAACATGGACACCAATGTAATCATAAATCACAAAGTCACCGGACATGCATACGTCATTCCGGAAGTCCCGCCCTAACACACGTCATACAGGAAGTCCATACGTCACACCGGAAGTCCCCCCCATCAAACAGGATGTCCCGCCCACCTGTCACATCAATCTGGAAGCCCCGCCCACTAGGGTCATAAATCACCATTCTGACACAATATACCCTACATTTACTACTGACACGTCTTTGTTACTCTTGTTGTCAAACACAGCAACCGACTGCAAAGGCAGTACTTTGATTCAAGACAAAACATTGAAAACTTGTGCACCAGTAATGATTTAAATAAACACACCTGCCAAGGGGCTGGTGTGCAACCAACTGTTAAAATACTTTCTGTACCCTTAAATTTGAGGGTAGGGGCTATGTACATAACATCAAATTTAAGCTGACTCTGTACTTTAAACCCATCAACACAGTACAATTTCAAATCCGAAGTGCTGGAGTACAGAGCCAAAACAACAAAACTTGTGTGACTGTCCAAAAAATTATTATGGTCTGCTCAATGTGTTTTCCCATGGACACATGAAGCTTGCATACTCGACATGAGCACTGGGCTTGTCCAATGACCAACTAGGGGAACTGCCTTCCCTGGCTTCAGGCCATGCTAAAACTCTGCATTCCTATGTTGGGTCTCTTTACCCTCCCACTCCTACATGAGGGAAGCACCTGTTCAGCCCTGTCAAAGATCTTCTCTTTTCATTTCCTGAGCAGTAAAACTTGCTTTTTTTCCTAGCCTGAATCTAACTGCGGATTTTCCCAAAATGTCTGAATCACTACTTTAGGTTTATGAATGTGTTTGTGTATTATTATTAATGTACGTATAATACATTTAATCTAGTTCAATCCCGGCCTCTTCTTATTTTACAATGATGGCCTTTTCCACCATATTTACCATCTGAGCTGTTAGCGGGATGGTAACATTTCCATTTTTATTAACTTAGCGGATGCTATTATCCAGAGTAACTTGGAGTATGTGGGACAGCCACACAACCCAATAATAGTACATATGTTACTTAACAAAGTACTGCATTAGGGCTGAAAAACTGTTTTACTGCTTCATAAAAACTTGGTCATTGTGATATAATTGTTGTGTATGGAATAAAGAAGTTTGCTGTCGCGCAACTTGCACTGTTCCATAGAGCTGATGATAGACAAGGTATCGGTGAGTGTAGGCAGGAGTGCATAGTTGCCCAAAAGATCAGCGGTCACCGCTGGTCACCTAGCAGTGCACGTGGCTGCTGACTCAATTTTAAAGGCAAGAGGAATTGTTTATGTGAATGTAAGCATACATAACAAAATGTTTATTAGCTAGCTGTTTAAACAAACATTGTATTTAACGGTGTAGGCTATTACCATAGCTGATTTGCTTATCTTTTGTAATATGGAGTGACTGACAGTCTTGACTAGACACAGTTGTTAATTTATAATAGCAAATTACATAAATTCAGTTCCATTTAGCCTCAGTAGTTTTCATTCATTAAAAACTAATTAATTTACTCAGTAAGGTCAGTCCCATAGAATGATATGGTCACTCGCACTAAGGCAAACGTTGACTGGTTGTGCCAGACTTATGGACGTGTGGATATGAATAATATCCTTGTGCTCAGTGAAAGAACAGAATGTATTCACATAAGAATCTGTTAAGGAGCCCAATACCACCTGTAACAGAGGGCTAACAGTGCCAAACACCAAAGTACATCCAAGGCCATCATCTAAATGCATCTTTTCTTGCTTGTCAGTACAACTAAGTAGCTTATGGCAGCAGGACAGATTTCCCTGTGCACATAGCTTCTGCTTGAAAGAATCTGCCTGCTTGGTGGTAGCAAAAAGATGTTAAAGATGGAAAAATTTCTATACGTGACTTGAAAACATTCAACCTGCCTGGGGAACTTTGTAATGCAACTGTCAACTATAGCTGTTGGTATCCCCTTTAAAGGTTTCTGATTCTGAGGTGAGTGAATTGAAACCTTTTAATCTCAACTGAATTTGAATGTATGAATGTCAAGTTCAGATCCCACATCTTGCTCCCTACTTTCCATTAGTGATGACGTTGTACTAAATATACCATGGGTTCACAATCTAGGGATTGTGACCCCGAAATGGGGCATCTGAGCATCCTGTGGACAGGCATCCAGCTGCAGCCCCACAGACTCGGCTGGCTAAAACTCATCTGGCTAAAAGTCATACCTCCATTTCGTCACTTCTGTTTCATCATTTCCATTTCAGTCTTATGTAGAAACCTCGCAGATGACACCGGTAAGAAAATGATTAAACTTGATTAAAAACCGGTACGAAAATGATTAAATGATTAAACTAGTCTGCATTCAAACACATACAGATTTTCTATCTGTTAAAATAGCTAGCTAGTTAGTAACATTGTTTGTTTTCAAGGTACTTTGTCAGGTCACTTGTAAACCTGGCCACTGTTCAAGTTTGAAAACCTGGGCTGTCAAGTTTGCTACTGTAGCTACACATTGTTTATAACGTAAGTTATGTAGGTAGTTACAGGTTTACGTTAGCTTTGAGCAAAATTATTGCAGTAGTGATGAGTTACTACAGATAATGAGTTACTACAGATAATAACCAGTTTATTATACACAAACATGATTGGTAGTGTATAACTTATTTTTACTAAATCTGATCCACATTATGTTCAGTTCACCACCTGGTAACTTGCAAATCCTTGAGGGATCTGGTGAGCACTCAGGAGTTTAGAAAGCTGGCCCCCTTTGGCTAGCTGGAGAGTAAGTATTTTCTAAAAACTAATTCAATTTTCAGGTACCAATCAATACTTATCTTACTATACTGTTAAGTATAATTAAACGTTATTGACAATTTAAATGTAAATTAGAAATAAGAAGTATATTCCCTTATCAAACTTGTATTCAGGGCAGCAGAGCTACAGCATTATAATATGTTAGATCATGGTTGATTGATATATGACAGTAATCTGTCTGCTGGTAGCGTTTCACCTGTTTCACGTATTATGTTGTGTTGGGGAGTATTGTAAATATAAGCATGCTCATTCTAATCATTCTCCCTCCGTTCTTGAATTAGGTGTGGCGAACCTCAACAAGATGCCCAGGGCTGTAAGGGGAAAAAAATGTGTGTCCCATTTGAGATTTTGATTTGCAGAGAGTGCTTTTTCAAAGACTGTGTGGGATACTCCAGTAATGGGAAGTGTGGGGTTCTCTAGGGATATTTTACGGGCTCCTGATTTCCTGGACAATGCCCAGAATGTCAATTTTAGGGCAGGAGAATGGACTGTGTATTAGGCTTTTTTATCGTTTATTTATAAACGTTGTCTCATTGAGATAAAATCTCTTGTTAATGCACATTAAAACATTTTAAGAGTTGATTTGGTGTCGAGCTTGAATGCTTGAGAAATTGTTTGTCTGATCATTTTGGCATATCTATGCAAACAATGTAATAATTGTCAATGTACAACTAACGTGTCTAGCTTAAACAACTGTGTTCGTGAGATACTGTTGGTAAGCTAATACTAGTAATGTCAATGTAATATTCCTAGTCAATAACATTACAGAATGTTTAGTTGAGATAGCCATAACATGGGAAACAGTTTGTTTTATGTCTGTCTGAAGTGATTCTATAGATACTCTTAGTGGGTTGAGTAATACTATTTAATTATGCTAATGTATTTTTTTAATTTATACGTATATTTTACATGTACTGTTTTTAATTGTATTATGCGTAAGTAAGGCTGTACGATTTGGATAAAATATTGAATCGTGATTTCTTTGACAAATATTGCAATTACAGTTGATTTGAGATTTTCAGACATGTGTGTAAATAGCGTAGATAATCTCACTTAAAAATAGAGATCATAACCTACATAGTGTACTATTAAACTGAATAAAAAATAAAACTAACTACACATTTAACGCAATGGCGTTTGCTATGTTTGTGTCATTGCTGTAGCTAGTTAGGCAAAATATATTTTCTGTCAAATGAAGTATATTTGCAGGCACCGACATTGAGGCTGAAACTTTTAATAACCACGCTATTGTGTATGGGACAATATATCGGTGCCACTCGCTAGCTTGAACCATACACCTTTGCTAGCAGTTGCAGTATTAACTCTTAACTTACACTGAAAATCCATCAAGCATTTAAACAATATAAGTCCAGGTATTTAAGTAATCTATAAAAAACCTACAGCACCGGCAAGAAAAACTATTATGAATGTACAATGCGTGCCTGTTGACTCGCGTGAAGCGCATCTCATTACATTTTTTTGGAGCTGAAAATTGCATTAATTGGCGATTTGGAAATTGTACAAGTCAGTATCGCAATTTTGATAATTAATCGTGCAGCCTTATGTATAAGGTAGAATTGTTTAAACAAGCTAGTTTTAGCAAGAGTTAGATGTAAGGGAAATTATGAAATAGAAGAAAACAACGGTGGAATTGTCCAAACGTCACTAAGGTTACTCAAGTGACAACAGCGAGGAGTGAGTCAGGAAATGACGAAACGGAAGTATGACTTTTAGCCAGCCGAGTTTTAGCCAACTGAGTCTGCGGGGCTGCAGCTGGATGCCATTGATCCTAAATTAAAAGGGTAAAAAAATAACTCATGACACCAAACTTTGAAGCTAATTTGCTTCTACCTTGTGGAAATTAGTTGAATTACAACAACATCAGTTTGCATTCAAACCAACTCGCCCCTCATAGCACACTTGCTATACTAACTTTCACTTTTGGTTGACCAACTTACAAAAGCTTTTAAAAACTATATTTTTAGAATTTTATGAAAATAGAGAACAGGCTACACAATGATTCCCTACACTATGCAATGTTTGTTATTTCGCTTGAACAGAACAATTGAGTGAAGTGAAAGTTAGCAACCAGGAAATGACAGGGATTTTGCTTGCCCATGTCTGGGATTTTTTTTTTTTAAATCAAATGTAAAATTGGTGGCCCCATTGGTAACAAGTTGGAAACCCCTGAAATAGGTAACCAACTTTGATAGGACATTTTTGAAAACAATACATATCTTCTTTCTCTCAACTTTAACTGCCTCCTAGCTATCTCAAGAAAGTTTATTACTAATTCTCAGTGGCTAAACAAACAGCACACCCAGTTCACATTAACTGAACTGGGAGTTTTGTACATGAAAACAATGTATAACAGGGAATTACATATAGCTAATAGTGATGTGGATCTGGTTAGCATTTTTACTTTGCTTATGTTGTTTTTCTATTATTTGTTTTTTATTTCTGAAGGACTCTTGAAAGACTAGCCCTTTGGCTAAAATAGATAATAAAATCAATCAAAGAAAGGAATTCCTCCACATTCCTTTGTGCCTAAAGTCAATTTCCTTTCCTTGATACCAATGCCAATAGAAAGTAAACCAGTTAATAAATAAATAAATAGATAGAGAAATAACAACAAAAACAATATTGTTATTTTTTTTTTTTGCCTGCTTATGCCTACTAAGAATAGCAGGCAGTTGGAGGTTATATGGCTCCATAGAAAACAAATCGAAGGCATTTATCATGCAACAACGCTGATGCAATTTCAGCAGCATATTGCTTTTCTTAATGACTTCCAGTCTTCTCAGCCTCTCCATTTCCCCCATGACTCCAAGCTGCCGATGTACTTTTCCCTTCCTCCATGTATACAGTAGCTGTATGTGTGTGTGTTTATACTATATATATATATATATATATATATATATATATATATATATATGTTTCTGTGTGTTTTTATCACTATTGCAGTGTTTGTTCAAACTGAAATGCATACATCAAAATGAGAGGGTCTTTACATAGCTACTGTACATGATTAATGAGCATGCAGATCTTGTACTTAATTTACAGAACTAGCATGAAAGGATAGTATAAAAATATTCATGTACTCAGTATTGCTGCTCTCAGAAGAACACACTTTCATTCAGTTTCATTCAGTTTCAGTTAGTCAGAACAATTTGATAACTTCAAGGCCCTAGCAGAGTACACGGTCCATTTGGCTTTTTAAAGACATGTACACTAAGCAGTTGATCATCTATTATGTGTAAGCAGCATACCAAGGTTGGCAGTCTCTCTTGCAACACTCTTGAGATTTTCCCAATCCGTGTTTTCCAAATGTTGATTTCCCAAATCCGCCGTTGGCCATGAACACAAAGCCATCTCAGCATGTATAATTAATGTGATTTGGTTATCTGCTTCATTTTAGCACATTGAGCCAAACATGTCGGTAAGACACACATTCACTGGGGCTATAAACCCATGTAGGATGGTTCAATGTTTACAACCCGGTAGACAGAAATGTTATCAACATTTTGGTTGTGGCACAATTCCCTGTTCTCTGTCCAAATAAACAATATATTAACAGAATATTCTGTAATGTTCCAACCTCCTGAAATTGTCCCTTGGTGAGGTTTGAGTCTTGATGCCTTCAGAAAAGACAGCCAGCATCTTTGGAATAGATGAGTGTTGAAAGGTCAAGTTTGATAACTCTAAGTTGCGTTCCTCTGCTCAGAACATGCATCTACCAATGGCTGTGTACCAGGTGATGGACTGTATCATCAACAATTACACCACTTTAGCATCGTATCCGGTTTGCATTTACATACAAAAATACCTAGGTCTGTCAGGTGTCAAAAATGTCTGAGCAGAGAAACATTCCCCTAATCACAGTGAGTCGCTGCTGCTTTAGGAACTGTCATGTCCTGGGACGGCAGGCTTGCCAGTTGGAGCACAGACACCTGTTTGTGATTATGACGCTCACCTGTGTTCCTCATCACTGTCCCTATTTAAGTTCCTTTCCTGTTTCACGTCCTTCTTTGTTTGGTTACGCCCAACTGTAATGTTGTTCTGTCTTGTGATTTAGTTTAGTTATTTTTTTTTTTTACTAAACGTGCTCCATTCTCCCTGTGCACGCGTCCTGCCTCTATGCTTCGACGTTATAGGAGCATGTACTTCACCACAAAAACATGCCAAGACACGTTTACACTGACAACTTTCCTATTGCATTGTGTATAAATATAGGTACAGCATTATAACATTGGCCATGGTGCCTCTCACCATATCCATGATTAGGAAAAACCTTCAGTTCATCACCTAATTTCCTGTCCTCTCTACCCTCAATCTCTCTGTTCTCCTCCTTAATATTTCTCCTCCTACTCTTTCTTCTACTCTATGTGTTTACTAGCCAATGAAATGTCTATGAAAATGGAAAATGCATATATATGATGGATGAGCATTTAAGAGGGACCCAGTCACTGATAAATCCTCTCTTATCTCGCTAAAACACATGTTATTTATAATTGCTCGCCAATGTATGAATATTGCATGTGCATGTGTGTGTGTGGTTATGTGAAGGTCCATCTTGCCCTATCACAATTATGCTCTAACCCCCCCCCCCCATTCCGGCATGGGTCTCTGTCTGCCTGCTCTGTATTGGATCTCTAATCATGTCTCAGTTCTCTGATATCACCCTGTCCATGTATGTTACTGATTCCACTCCATATACCCTGCAAGTGATGTCAGAATCAATGAAGGAATTCCACTGCCACTGAGGAAAGCGTACACGCACACATCTCCACGTGCACCATCAGGAGCATGCTGGGATGCCAAGATAACACACGCTGCCCAGGGCCAACGTCAAACCGTCACACCACCTAGGGGTGCGTTTTAGGCGCTGTCTGCCCCCCATTTCCCCAACGTGCACAACCTCACACGCATGAATACAAAGTTACAAAGAGTCTTTCAGACACATGAAGCTGTCAAATTTCTCAAATGTGCATTTAAACAATTTAGCAGACGGGAATCAGACCCACAAACATGCAATGTTAAGGCATTTAAAACATTTGTAAGACACACACACCACCAAAAACCAGGCAAAACACATTTTTCAGGGAACACACTGTCATTCCTGTGCCTTGCCTTCCTATATGTGGAATGTCTGTCATGTCGAAGCACATAAAGAACATTCTTATTCAGGGAACTAGCAGAAGTGCGTGCAAACACACACACGCACACACACGCACACACACACACGCACACAGGCCTCCTGTATGGTCTGTGTGTGTGTGGTGGGCAACCAGGCTCCTAGTCTGTACAGCCACCCTGTTATATATAATTAGGCCTCTTTCTCCCTCACTGACTCACTCTGCCTTGTCTGGCCTTTTCCCTCCTGTCTTCTCTGCTCTTTTTCTCGTCTCTTCCTATCCTTCATTCTCTCTCACACACTCTCTCCCCATTTTTCTCAACATTGAGCAACATGACCAGAAGAAGAGAGAAAACCACAGAATTTCATTGACATATTTCATTATTTGACAGAAACATATTTTCGATCGTTCATTAGGCCTTCCAGATTCTGGAATGCATCTGATTGGAAAACTAATGTTGGTGTTTAGCATAGAAGCTTTTCCATCCCCCTGCACCCCCAGGCTCTCACTCTCTCTCTCCTCATTACAATTGGATGGAGCCCTGGTGTCACGGGGGGAATGATGTTGGGGTGTTCCAGAGGCCCTATCGCTACAGAAGTACACAGGCAAGCAAAACACTGCCAAATGCTCCAGGGCCTGTTTACCCTGGCTCATCCACTTATAGATACCGCGCAGCCAATACGGTCTCACACACTCAAATCTGTGTGCGTATGTGTCGGCAGACACACACAAAAAACCTGCAAATCAAAAAGAAAAAACACCAAAGTACACATTACGCATAAACACAATTAAGATATAAATGTGTGAACTAATGCAAACACACCTGCTCATTCCAAACAATTTACTTTTTAAAGTGCCTTTTTAGCATCTTACGAATAGCTCAGTTAAACGCACACGCACACTGATTTTAAGACTGAGCTGCTGACCTCACGTCTTCATCATAGCATGAAACAGGACACTGTACTACTGTAGGCTGAAAACATTTCTGTACCACTGCACACAGCGTTTCCAAAAATGTATCACCAAAGATGTTTACAACTGAACTAAGTGTAGCCGACAAAACTCATTTACAATGGAATGAGGTGCAACGTCGTCCACTCCGTTACTCCGTAACATTGTCTACATTTGAAGTTTATGTTATGTGTCTGTTTGCGTGTGTGTGCGCACACGTGTGCACCTGTTTGTCTGTTCACACCCGTGTGAGTGTGTCTGCTCCTCTTATTCACTTCTGTGGCATATAGAGGGAAGGACACATCCATATTTAATACAGAACTATCTATAATTCACATTCCAACCCTCTGCCTCACACTAGTCAGACTGTTAATAGGAAGGGACATTCTCTCGTTCTCCCATGTCAATGCAGGCAGGCGAAAAGAGAGAAAACAGAGATTGTTCATGCTCTACATTGTGATGCATTCTTATTATGCATGCTTTCTATCATTGCGGCTCTCTTTCATTCTTGCTCTTTAGTTACTGTATTTGTCTGAAGAGGCCCAGTGGTCTTGGTGAGTAGACAAGCTCATAAGAAACATTAAGGAACAATAAGAGTTTACTGTATGTAAACAATTAACAATTAGTCCACTTATGAAATATTCAATGGAGCCATAATTTAGAGTTCCTTAGGCATGGCAATGAAGGTTTTTTCCTTGCCTGGCTACCCAAATTCTTTGCTTTGGTCAAACGTTACACCTTGCACACAGATGTTAGTTTCCTTCTCTGAAACTAAACTGAGTCCCTTGGCCCCAAAAACGACCAAACCGTCTGCTTGGTTCCAGAAATGCGTTGGGCCAGAGCCAAAAACTGATTTTGACATAATTTGAAAAACTGTAATGGAATGTCCCAGACTGAAATATGCAGCGAACGGTAGTGCAGTGTAAGATTTCTGTTTGAGTCTTCAGGCAAGCGTTTCCCTCCATTTCCCCTTCTTTCTTCTACCTGTCTCTTCTCCCCTCCTTCTCCATCCTTTCCTTCCTCCCACCCCTTTGCTGGGTTATAGTCAGTAATTACAGTGAAAGGGGACATTCTCCTCAGGTTTTAAACAGTTCATACACAAGGTGATAAACTCTACCCAAGGCCCCAGCAATGAATCATGTACTTAACCACTTTCTTCCATTTCTGCCTCTTGCTTTCTATCCTCTGTCAATCTCTCCCAAATTGATTTCCCTTTCTCGCGCTCATATTTGTTTTCTCTCCCTATTCATTATCTCTCCCCTTCTCGGTCTCTGGCTCTCCAACCCACCACCCACCATCTACCTCTTCTACCTGTGCCTTTCTCTTCTTCCCTCCATCTCTCTGGGCTGTTGACAGTAAGCTATGGAGACGTGTGCACTCACAGCAGATGGCTGATAGAATACACTGACCTCTGCTCCCCTCTCTGCCCTCCAACCTCTCCATCTCATTGCCCTGCTGCTCCTCAACGGCTGCAATTTTCCCTGACCTACGGTTGGGACGTGTGTCTTTGAGGTAGATAATAATGAATGGCCTTATGCAATTCAGTGCTGCCAAAGCTCTGGATGTTGCCTTAAGCTCACTGAAGCTCATGGCATCTATATGGATGATCTCTTCAGAGTTCACAGTTAAGTTGATAAACTGTATATTGTACTATCTTTTTAGCAGACTTTCTAGCAGACTCTTTAATCTATGATGACAACTCAACATAGGTTTTGAGCTCACAACCTCTTTATTTATGGCATTCTGCTATTTCTGCTTCGCCACCACTTTGTCAATAATATCAAGCTCTGAAAACTATTGCATTTATCATAAAAATTCACTGAGACACTGTTAGAGAAAAACTATGCAGACAAAATGTCAATTTACTGAAAACTGATATTATAACAGTGCATATAGCAATAATTGGTTAACTGCATAGATGTATCATAGTTAATGAATGATTGTGGTGCTGCCAATTCAACACTGAACAGTTTATTATTTAAAACCAAAATAACAAACGTTATACCCGTATCTGTAATTGTATCCGTTTGATCACACTTCACATGGCCTCACAAGTCATAATTGTTTTTACTCATGATCAGAAAACCTGAAAGTGTTCGCAGGGTGTTGCACACTGGATTTTTTCGGCCTAATCATTGCTAAGTACTGTACACTTTGACAGCACAATACATTTAATCGAAAAGTCCAAAGACAACATTGATTGCAGATTATTTCCATAATGCATTTTTGGATACAATATTCAATATTTAAGAGGGAGTTTTTCACTGTATTTAGGGTATATGTTGCGGGACTGTTATACATGTTACACTGGCTAGATCAGTAAACATTTATTAATAATGAGACAGAAGTTCAGGAAGTTAAAAACACCTGGCATCTGTCTACTTTTGCCAGCCCATGTATGCATTATATCTGGCATTATGATCACAGTAAACATCTGCACTTAGATGGAACGTCTCACCTTAGACGGAATCAAACTCTCCAAGCTACTTGATTACTGCGGTTGTGATCTGGCCCATGGATTACGTAAAACACATCAATGTGTCTCCAATCATAGAGCCTCGAGTGTCGTTGTCCCTTCACGCACCTACACATGGTTAAGCGCAAAGTAATGATCCAGATATGCAATTAATTACTAAATATATCAACCTAAATATTGCATGGCTGGCTGCTGGCACCTACATTCATTGCAGACAAAGATTAACACGTCTGCTGATACTGTCACTTGAGAGGAGCAAAACTATTTCCAGACACTGATGGCACAACTTATGTACAATCAAATTTAAATATCTACATTTGTGACATTATCTTCCACTGATCACTCTGTTCAAATGCCTGGGCAAGAATAAATAATTGCATTGGCAAACAAGCATGGGTTCGCAATATAACAATAAGACGCTAGCACTGGAATTACAATAAAGAACGTAGGCAACTAACTAGCCAGCCGCAAAAAGCATGCTGCTTGTTCTAACCCAATAGCGCAGCAAGCTTAAAAGATATCCCACCTGAACTGGTCCAGCACAGCTCATGAGCCTGGAACACCTTCCATTCGAAGTTGGTATTTTGGGAGGGTATTTGCCAGGCAACGTGTTTCTGCCATCATTTAATTTTAACAAATTGCAATTCTGTGACTCGGGACTCCAAGTGTAAGTAGCCATACAGTAAATCTGGCAGGAACTGGCTATGTGTGCCTGCAAAAAAGCTCCCCATTACATACAACCGAGAAATAAACGTTACTTTCCAGCTACTCAATTAGCAAATTAAATAGAGTTAAGTCTGGAAATAATTGGACACTGACACAAATTTTGTCATTTTGGCTGTTAACCAAAATGTATTCAAGTTACAGTTAAATAATGAATATGGGCTCAAAGTGCAGTCTCTCAGCTTTAATGTGAGGGTATTCACATCCAAATTGGAGGAAGGGTTTAGGAATTACAGCTCTTTAATAGGTAGCCCCCTCTTTTTCAGGGGACCAAAAGTAATTAGACAATTGACTCAAAACTCGTTTATTGGACAGGTGTGGGCTATTCCTTTGTTAGTTCTTCATCAATGAATCAGGTAAAAGGTCTGGAGTTGATTCCAAGTGTGGCATTCACATTTGAAAGCAGTTGCTATGAACCCACAACATGTGGTCAAAGGAGCTCTCAATGTAAGTGAAACAGGCCATCCTTAAAGCTGCAAAAAATAAAAATTCCCTCAGAGAGATAGCGGGAACATTAGGAGTGGCCGAAACAGTTCTGAGAAAAAAAGAATGCACTGGTAAGCTCTGTGACACAAAAAGGCCTGGACGTCCACAGAATACCACAGAACAGAACCTGGACACCACAGAACAGTCGTGGATGATCGTAGGATCCTTTCCAGGGTAAAGAAAAACACCTTCACAACATCCAGCGAAGTGAAGAACACTCTCCAGGAGGTAGGAATATCATTATCCAAGTCGACCATGAAGAGAAGACTTCACGAGAGCAAATAAAGATAATTTTGAGGCTTATGAATGGTCCAAACCATTCATAAGCCTCAAAATTAGAAAGGCCCGATTAGACTTTGCGAAAAAACATCTAAAAAAGCCAGCCCAGTTCTGGAACAGCATTCTTTGGACAGATGAAATTAAGATCAACCCCTGTACCAGAATTATGGTAAGAAAAAAGTATGGAGAAGGCTTGGAATGGCTCATGTTCCAAAGCATACTGCATCATCTGTAAAACACGGTGGAGGCAGTGGGATGGCATGGGCATGTATGGCTTCCAATGGCACTGGGTCACTAGTATTTAATGATGATATGACAGAAGACAGAAGCAGCCGGATGAATTCTGAAGTGTATAGGGATATATTGTCTACTCAGATTCAGCCAAATCCAGCAAAGTTGATTGTACGGTTCTTCACTTTACAGATGGACAATGACCCAAAAAATACTCAGAAAGCAACCCAGGAGTTTTTTAAGGCAAAGAAGTGGAATATACTGCAATGGATGAGTCAATCACCTGATCTCAACCTGATAGAGAATGCATTTCACATGCTGAAGATAAAACTTAAGGCAGAAAGACCCACAAACAAACAATAACTGAAGACAGCTGCAGTAAAGGCCTGGCAAAGCATCACAAAGGAGGAAACCCAGCGTTTGGTGATGTCCATGCGTTTTAGACTTCAAGATTCTCGACAAAGTATTAAAAATTAACATTTAACTTATGATCAACACTCTAAACAGCTGAATCTCCCCCCTTGTGTTAATTTGTCCAATTACATTTGAGCCCCTGAAATAAAGGGACTGTGTATGAAAATGGATGCAATTCCTAAACGTTTCAAACAATATTTTTGTTTAAACTCTTGAATAAAAGCTGAAAGTCTGCACCTCAATTGCATCTCAATTGTTTCATTTCAAATAGATTGTGGGGCGTACAGAGCCAAAATTATGAAAATTGTGTCCAAATATTTCCGGACCTAACTGTATCTGTGCTAGAAAGCTAATGGCCTCACAGAGAAAAAAGGCTACCCCTTTAAAATGTGCATCTCGCTTGACGAGGACGCTAAACCAGTAAGTGCAAACACCATCTAATTATTGGGAACATGTTGGACAGTTACCACAATATTAGGGCACTGCTCTATTGATCTTCCTAAATCAGTCTGTGAAAATGTTAACATGGTTACCTGGAAGTTGAATGAGAACCAGAACTGTAGTAAAAATACGGCAGAAACTGTATGTACAACGCCAATAATTGTTTTACCTATGTACAATACAATTTAAAAGTTTTGGGTCACTTAGAAATTTCCTTGATTTTGACAGAAAAGCAAATTTTTTGGCTATGAAAATAATGTCAAATTGATCAGAAAAACAGTGTATACATTGTTAATTGTAGCTGGAAATGGCAGATTTTAATGGAATATCTAAATAGGCTACACAGGCCCATTCTCAACAACCATCAGTCCTGTGTTCCAATAGCACGTTGTGTTTGCTAATCCAAGTTCATCGCTATAAAAGGCTAATTGATCATTAGATAACCGTTTTGCAATTATGTTACCACAGCTGAAAACTGTTGTGCTGATTAAAGAAGCAATACAACTGTTCTTCTTTACTACAACTAGTTGAGTATCTGGAGCATTAGCAATTGTGGGTTTGATTACGGGCTCAAAATGGCCAGAAAAAAAACTGAAACTCTTCAGTCTATTCTTGTTTTGAGAGATTCAGGCCATTTCATGCAGAGAAATTGCTAAGAAACCAAAAAGATCTCCTACATCACCGTGTACTACTCACAGAACAGCGCAAACTGGCCCTAACCAGAATAGAAATATAGTGGAAGGCCCCAGTGCACAATTGAGCAAGAGGACAAATACATTAGAGTGTCTAGTTCGAGAAACAGAAGCCTCACAGGTCCTGAACTGTTCATTAAATAGTACATGGAGAACACCAGTCTGAATGTCAACAGTGAAGAGGCAACTCCGGGATGCCTACCTTCTAGGCTCAGTTGAAAAGAAAAGCCATACCTCTGACTGGCCAATAAAAAGAAAATATTAAAATGGGCAAAAGAATAGCGACACTGGACAGAGGAACATTGGAAAAAGTTGTTATGGACACACAAAAGGTGTTTCCGGTCATAAATAACATTTGCGAGATGCAAAACAAATGAAAAGATGCTGGAGGAGTGCTTGTCACCATCTGTCAAGCATGGTGGAGGCAATGTAATGGTCTGGGGGTGCTTGAAGAAGGAAGGCTCTCCCTCCATTTTGCAAAGCCATGCCATACCCTGTAGACGGTGCTTGATTGTTGGAAATTTCCTCCTACAACAGGACAATGACCCAAAGCACAGCTCCAAACTATGCAAGAACTATTTAGGGAAGAAGCAGTCAGCTGATATTCTGTCTATAATGGAGTGGCCAGCACAGTCACCGGATCTCAACCCTGTTGAGCTATTGTGGGAGCAGCTTGACCGTATGTTACATAAGAAGTACCCATCAAGCCAATTCAACTTGAAGGATGTACTTCAGGAAGCATGAGGTGAAATCTTTTCTGATAACCTCAACAAATTGGCAACTACAATGCCAAAGGTCTGCAAGACTGTAATTGCTGCAAGTGGAGGATTCTTTGACAAAAGCACATTTTGAAGGACACAATTATTTCAATTAAAAATCATTATTTCTAACCTTGTCAATGCACCGCCAGAGAAGATACCTAGTATTTGGGGATGTCTATGCATCACAGACTTCAGGAAATGATTGCAGGCAAAGGAAATGTGACCACGTACTAGATATTGCTACGTCACATAATGGTGCTCTGTTCAAATACAACCCTGTTTCCAAAAAAGTTGCGACACTGCGTAAAATACAAATAAAAACAAAATCCAATAGTGCAAATCATTTATCCCTATATTCAAATGAAAATTTTGAAAAATACATGCCCATATTGAATTTGATGCCAGCAACACGTTTCAAGAAAGTTGGGACGGGACATGTTTACCACTGTGTTGCATCACCTCTTTTATCAATACTCTGTAAGCATTTGGGAACTGAGGAGACCAATTGCTGTAGTTTTGAAAGTGAAATGTATTATTCTTGCTTGATATACGATTTCAGCTGCTCAACAGTTCTGGGTCTCCTTTGTCATATTTTTTTTTTCATAATGTGCCAAATGTTTTCAACAGGTGACAGTTCTGGACTGCAGGCAGGCCAGTTTAGCACCTGGACTCTTTTACTATGGAGCCATGCGGTTGAAATACGTGCAGAATGTGGTTTGGCAATGTCTTGCTAAAATAAGCAAGGCCTTCCCTGAAAAAGACTTTGTCTGGATGGCTGCACCCCCATACCATCACAGATGCTGGCTTTTGAACTGTGCGCTGATAACTAGCTGGACGGTACCTCTCCTTTTTAGCCCGAAGGATGTGGTGTCTATGGTTCCCTAAAAGAATTTCAAATTTTGATTTGTCAGATCTCAGGACAATTTTCCACTTTGCCTCAGTCCATCTTAAATGAGCTCGGGCCCAGGGAAGGTGGCAGCATTTCTGGATCTTGTTTGTAGAATATATCGTTTCTTCTTTGCATGGTTGAGTTTTTACTTGCATTTGTGGGTGCAGCGACATACTGTGTTCATAGACAATGGTTTTTGGAAGTGTTCCTTAGCCCATTGTTACGAACCCTGTGGCTCTAGCAGTCTAGGGTGGATGGTACAGAGACCCGTAACATAAAACTCATGCAAATCAGTGTAGTGTAAAGGCACAGTGAGAACAAACAACACAGACAACCAAAGCTACCGTCAAACATATAACGTTTATTATAAACACACGGTAAAGGGGGTAGGGAAAAGGAGCTGAGCTGAACCCAAGAAATGAAATAATATAGTCAAAACACTAAACCCTAAACTAAACCCTAAACCCTAAACTGAACTTGCCTGCCTCAAGAACCGTTTAGCTGACTACTAACCAATACAAAAATACAGTGGGTGGTCCACTCAGTTCTAACTAGTGTTTAAGACAAAGTTTTCCTACGGGTTGTGTATGCCCAAGGGCGACTTGCTAAAAAACCCCTTTTCCCAGGGACACTGGGATAAACAAAAACACACAGGTCGACCTGCATGCGTAACACCCATGCAGTGATTTCCATTAGAGAATTGTGTCTGTTTTAATGCAGTGCTGCCTGCGGGCCCGAAGATCACGGCCATCCAATATTCGTTTGCGGCCTTGTCCCTTGCATATAGAAATTCCTCCGGATTCTCTGAATCTTTTAATATTATGTACCGTTGATGATATGCCCAAAATCTGTGCAATTTTACGTTAAGAAATGTTTTTCTTACATTGTAGCACTATTTGCCGCTCAGTCTTTCAGAGTGGTGAAACCCTCCCCATCTTTACATCTGATTGAATCATCATCTCACTGGGAGGCTCTTTTCATACCCAATCATGTTACTGACCTGTTGCCAATTAACCCAATTAGTTATGAGATGTTACACCAGCATTTAGCATTACACAGCTTTTCCGGTCTTTTGTTGCCCCACGTTTGTCACATGTTCAAAGTGGGCATATATTTTTCAAGAAACAACAACTTTTCTCAGTTTCAACATTTAATATGTTGTCTTTGTACTATTTTCTATTGAGTATAGGGTTTAAATTATTTGTTCTGGCACCCAAACATTGGGTGACTATGTAGAAAATTAGCTATAATTTCTAAACGAGTACTAAGATGTGGATTAACATCCTCTAAAATGTTTTTCTGCGAGTCTGCACTTTAATGGTATATTTATTGTATAATTTCAAAAGTTCTGGATTACGGAGTCAAAAACAACAAAACTAAATGTGGCACAGTCCAAATCCTTTTTGAGTTCACTGTATATTTCATCACACCCCTAAATATTCAAATGAATCCCAATAGTACATTGCCCCACTAACGCAAGTTGACTGAAAATATTGGGTAAAAAAACTGACCATTATTTTTTTCTCTAAAAGGAGAGTAGACACTCCATACCCTGCTGTACTATTGCTCTTCTTACATACCATTATTGTTTCTTTTCAAGGCTTTTATTGACTTTATTTTATTGGAATCATAGGGAGACAGGTAAAGGAGACAGGTGAAGGAGACATTGTGGAGAAGGGTAGACATGTATTGAAGCCTGGCTTTTGGCAACGAGCTGAACATGTGCATGGAGCAAAGAGTGTTACAGTACCACTAGAGCACAGCTCTGCAAAAAACTGCCCATTATTCCTACAAGCTACTGAATGTAACAATAGCCTTATTTTCGATAGTATGTTAACACACATGTTCCAAGCAATAAGCATGAACCTTGTGGCACTGAAAAAACATTATAGTCAAAGAAAGAGGGTGAAAGTTCTACAGCAAAAAAATTATTATCTGTTTTAAATGTGTATTTCTATATGTTCCTATAGAAAATTATACTACATTTTACACAACTAAAAGTAGACATTACAGGTTCAGCGAATACTCGAAAATCACAGACTGGCAGAGTGCTGGAACTTCATGCAAGTTCTGAATAAGAGGTTGTGAGTTAAAATCCCAGGTGAGGTTGTGTCCCAAGCAATCAGCATACTGTCTTTTAACACATTTGTAGATTTTTGATCACACATCACAGGCAATATTCATGTGGGTTTTCTGTAAGGAATACATGCATACATTTATTTTTTTGAGTAGTCCAGGGAATGGAAACCCACTGTCCTTGCACTGCAAACTTCCTGCTTTATTAACCAAGCTTTGCGTGTGTGTGTTTGTGTGTGTGAGTGTGTGTGAGTGATCCAAGACTAGTTGTACATATGGGCACCCAAAAAGATAAACCTGACAAACTGGTCCCCGCTAGTGATAATGTGATTTCTGGCTTAGGAGTTTGGTTTAGATTAAAATGTATTATTGCACATAGTGTTAGAAATGTGGTTCATTTTAGGTTTAGACATTAAGGATTAAGATTAGGGACAGTGAGGGAAAATAATATTTGATCCCCTGCTGGTTTTGTACGTTTGCCCACTGACAAAGAAATTATCAGTCTATAATTTTAATGGTAGGTTTATTTGAACAGTGAGAGACAGAATAACAACAAAAAAATCCAGAAAAACGCATGTCAAAAATGTAATGAATTGATTTGCATTTTAATGAGTGAAATAAGTATTTGACCCCTCTGCAAAACATGACTTAGTACTTGGTGGCAAAACCCTTGTTGGCAATCACAGAGGTCAGGCGTTTCTTGTAGCTGGCCACCAGGTTTGCACACATCTCAGGAGGGATTTTGTCTCACTCCTCTTTGCAGATCTTCTCCAAGTCATTAATGTTTTGAGGCTGACGTTTAGCAACTCGAACCTTCAGCTCCCTCCACAGATTTTCTAAGGGATTAAGGTCTGGAGACTGGCTAGGCCACTCCAGGACCTTAATGTGCTTCTTCTTGAGCCACTCCTTCTTGAGCCACTCCTTTGGGTCATTGTCATGCTGCAATACCCATCCACGACCCATTTTCAAAACCCTGGCTGAGGGAAGGAGGTTCTCACCCAAGATTTGATGGTACATGGCCCCGTCCATCGTCCCTTTGATGCGGTGAAGTTGTCCTGTCTCCTTAGCAGAAAAACACCCCCAAAGCATAATGTTTCCACCTCCATGTTTGACGGTGGGGATGGTGTTCTTGGGGTCATAGGCAGCATTCCATTTCCGAGTCATTGTTTTCATTATAGGTACTGCAAAGCTATTAGCTAGCCATCTACAGTAATCTCTTTCTAATGTAATGCATTGAATGTAGTGTTGCAAACCTGTTATACCTGTTGTTGGTTAGTAAAACTGTCTACGGTTATATTGCGATGAACAAACTGCACCTACAAGGACCATTTCGATTTACACAGTGTAGTTCACATTGAGTGGTGGTTGGCTATTCAACTGTCACTGTTTTCCAAAGAAACGAACCAGCCATGGAGTGACTGGAGTCATTGTTTCATTATGGGTACTGTATAGCTATTAGCTAGCCATCTACAGTAATCTCTTTGTAATTTAACGTGTTGAGTGTAGTGTTACGATCTTGTTATACCTGTTGTTGGTTTGGATGTTAATAAGTAATGTAGGGAACTAGCTTTGAGAACTGTGGAGTTTCGATTAATTGATTTGACAATGCAGGTAGTAAACAGACACAACATCTCTACACACATAAAGTGCAACAACACCCGCTGTTTAAATAGCGTAGTGGTTAAAGACGGTCTGTCACATAGGAAACCGCGGAACGAATCCAGCCAGGGCAACAACATTCATTCCTTCTAATCATGGGCCGGCTAAACTAGGCTTGCCTGGTTTTTTGTGAATGTTAGAATTAGTGTTACTTTTATGTGCAGGTATTACGGGTTATGTATTACTTTATTTTAATTTAGTTTCCTTAATTCATACAGAGAAGTCAACTTGAGACCAAGGTCTCTTTCAAAGCTGAGCCCTGTAGCACAACAATAAAAATACACATACAAAATGGAAATAAGACATACTGTACATTAAGAAAAATTGACAATAAAAAGATAATATATAAGAAATTTATCATTTATAGACACTAAAACATTTAACCTAAGATCACTTGAATGAATGGCATGCCATGAGTGTGGGGCAAAATATTCAAATGCAGTTTTACATAAATTGAATAGGTCCGCAGTATATCCAGCACTATTCAGTCTTGACAGGGTGTTTGGTAACTGTTGTTCTTCCAACTTATTTTCTCTGTTAGATAGTCAGGAGGTTTATGCATATAAAAACATTGATCAATGTCTGGCCCTTCTAGATGTCAGTGACTCCTAGCCAACTAAAGCATATAACAGTGATGTGTGCGAAAATGTGCACCAGCGATAAAACGTAAGGCCGAATGATTTCATCCATAAATTTGAGTACAGAAGCTCAAGCATGCAGGATAGGGATTATGGATTTTAGTTTAGGGGATAGGGAATATGGATTTCTGTGTTTCTGGACCCCACAAGGTAGATGTGTGTGCACATTTTGGTATTTCTACTCCTCTAAAAATAGCAGTTTTATCACATACAGTGGATATAAAAAGTCTACACACCCCTGTTAAAATGCCAGGTTCTTGTGATGTAAAAGTAAAAGACTGTCACGCCCCCGCCTTCGCGATCACGCAGAGGCGGGCCCTCGCGTCCCTGAGCCAGTTCACATCCAATTACGCACCTGTTCCCAATCCACAATTACGCACCTGTTCCAAATCCACAATTACGCACCTGTCCCCAATCTCCCCATCACCTACAGTATTTCTACAGTCCTCTGCCATCCCTTCCCTGCCGGATTATGGTCGATAAACACATGCGCTATTCAGCAACTCACGAGTCTACATTCCGTTTGGATTTCCCGTGTACCGACTCGCTGCCCGTCCCTCACTACTCTGCCAACTCCCTGCCTGTGCTTCTGTTGCCAGCCCGTGTGTCGACCTCCTGCCCGTCCCTGACTACTCTGCCTGCCACCGGTCCCCCTGCCCGACTCCGATTCCCCTACCTGTCTCTTTCCCTCTGCCCCTCCTCTCCGCGATTGGGTCCTCGCTCCCGCCCTTGTCAGTATAATCCGGCCAATCATGGACCCAGCGGATTTGGATTCCTTACGTCAGGCAGTGACCTCCCAAGGAGCCGAACTAGACCAACAACAGTCAACGCTCCTTGAAATAATGGGCAACCTGCAGGCCGTCTCCGCCAGCGTGCCTCCATACAGGACCAGCTGAGTTCCCCTGTCGCGCCACCTACACCCACGCCGACACACCCAGAACCCGGACCGGTACCTCCTCTGGGTCGCGAACCGTGGGTGCCCACACCTGAACGGTACGACGGGAATTTAGGATTATGCTGTTCCTTCCTGCTACAGTGCAGCCTTGTCTTCGCGCAGCAGCCACTTACCTATGCCACAGACAGTGCTAGGATCGCCTACCTGCTTGGGTTGCTCCGCGGACCCGCCCTGGAATGGGCCTCTGTCCTGTGGGAGCGACAGGACCCGGCAACTCAGTCCTACGTTTTGTTCACCAACAAGATGCAGAGACTGTTTGATCACCCAGTCCAAGGGAGGGACGCCTCCGTCCGTATGTTTGCGCTGCGCCAGGGCAGACATAGCATGGCTGACTACACCATCGAGTTCCGCACCCTGGCTGCTGAAATTGGTTGGAACGGAGAGGCTTTACAGGCGGCGTACACTAACGGTCTAAACGACCATATACGGGACAAATTGGTTTCCCATCCAGAACCGGATTGCCTGGACAGTCTCATCGCCCTGACCATCCGGATGGACAATCGGTCTCGGGAACGTAGGAGGGAGAGAGAGCGAGAGGCACTCCGGTCACCACCTGCACCTGAACCTGCCGTGACAAGGGACAGGTCGTCTCGTCCTGTGTCAGCTACTTCTCTCATGCCGATGGTCCTGGGCCGCCTTCGGTTAAACGTGGCGGAACGTCAGCGGAGGAAGGTGAGCAACAGCTGCCTTTATTGTGGCCGTCCGGGACATTATATCGCGAGCTGTCCCCTACATGGTAGCAAACCTGCAGATCCGCTGGTCCCCGAGAGACGTTCAGTGAGCCCTACCACGGAACAATCCTGCTCCGGTATTCCCTTTTACGCCACCATCTGCCACAACGGTCAGCACCTCAAAATTCAAGTGCTGATCGACTCCGGAGCGGACGACTGTTTCTTGGATTCTGTCCTGGTTTCCCAACTGGGACTCTCCGCAGAGCCTCTCCAGGACACTATTGAGGCCGTATCCCTGGACGGCAGACGACTGGCCAGGGTCACGTCCCGCACCGAACCTGTTAAACTACAGCTATCCGGCAATCACACCGAAACCATCCGCTTCCTGATCACCAGCTCCCCCCATATTCCGTTGGTTTTGGGACACTCCTGGTTAGTTAAGCACAACCCCATCGTTGACTGGGCCGCGGGCAGAATAGTCCAGTGGAGCCCTACCTGCCACGCCGACTGCCTGCGCGCCGCCTGTCCCCAGTCTGCGCAAACCCAGACCATCAGTGCCCAACCACCCGACCTGACCGGAGTGCCCACTGCCTATCATGACCTCGGGGAGGTGTTCAACAAGCACGGTGCACTCTCCCTTCCCCCGCATAGGCCCTACGACTGCACCATTGAGTTGTTGCCCGGTGCCTCCTTTCCTAAGAGCCGCCTCTATAATCTTTCTAAGCCCAAAAGAGAGGCTATGGAGAAATATATTAGGGACTCCCTAGACTCGGGATGCATCCGTCCGTCCTCCTCCCCCTTGGCAGCAGGGTTTTTCTTTGTGGGAAAGAAGGATGGCACACTCCGTCCATGCATCGATTACCGGGGTTTGAATAACATAACCATCAAGAACAAATACCCCCTTCCGCTAATTAATTCCGCCTTTGACTCTCTCCAGGGCGCCACGATCTTCTCCAAACTTGACCTTCGGAATGCGTATCATTTGGTAAGGATCAGGGAGGGGGACGAATGGCTCACGGGGTTCAACACGCCGATGGGTCACTTTGAATATTTGGTGATGCCATTCGGCTTGACCAACGCCCCGGGGGTTTTCCAGCACTTCATCAACGACGTGCTGGGGGACATGATTGGGCGTTTTGCCTTCGTCTACCTGGATGACATCCTCATTTTCTCCAGGGATCAAACGGAGCACATCCAGCACGTCCGTCAGGTTCTCCTTCGTCTGCTGGAGAATCGTCTGTATGTTAAAGCTGAGAAGTGCGAGTTCCATGTGGCGACCATTTCCTTCCTGGGATATATTGTTTTGGAAGGGCAGGTGAGGATGGACCCGTCCAAGGTGGAGGCAGTGTTGGAGTGGCCGAGACCGGGCTCCAGGAAGGAATTACAACGTTTCCTGGGCTTCGCCAACTTCTATCGGCGGTTCATCCGAAACTACGGCCAAGTGGCTGCTCCTCTGACCGCCCTCACCTCCGTCGCCAAGCCTTTCACCTGGACCCCGGAGGCAGAGGAAGCCTTCCGGGACCTCAAAGCCCGCTTCACCTCTGCTCCTGTCCTCTCCCAACCGGACCCGTCCTGCCAGTTCGTGGTGGAGGTGGATGCCTCTGACGTGGGGATTGGGGCTGTCTTGTCCCAGCGCAGCCCCGAGGATGGGAAGCTCCACCCCTGTGCATTTCTGTCCCGCCGTCTGTCACCTGCTGAATCGAATTATGATGTCGTCGGTAATCGCGAGCTCCTAGCTGTTAAGATTGCCCTGGAGGAATGGCGTCACTGGCTTGAGGGGGCAGAGCTGCCGTTCCTTGTCTGGATGGACCATAAGAACCTAGAATACATCCGGTCTGCCACACGTCTCAACCCACGCCAAGCTAGATGGGCGCTGTTCTTTGGCCGTTTCGTGTTCACCCTGACCTATAGGCCGGGGTCACGGAACAGCAAACCGGATGTCCTATCCCGCGCCTTTTCTAAGGAGGAGGACTTGTGCGCCCTTCTCGACACGATCCTGCCCAGGAGTTGCGTAGTCGGCGCTGCGTTGTGGAAGGTGGAAGAGGAAGTTAAGGCCGCCCTCCTGCGCAATCCTGGGCCGGGAAACGATCCCCCTGGTCGCCTTTTCGTCCCCGAAACGGTCCGGTCGGCAGTACTCGAGTGGGCACACGCGTCCAAGCTAACATGCCATCCTGGTCTTGCCCGCACCTTGGCATTCCTCCAGAGGCGCTTTTGGTGGCCGTCCATACGGAAGGATACCCAGGACTACATCTCCGCCTGTCCCGTCTGCGCGCAGAACAAAAGTTCCACCCGGCCCAGCTCCGGCCTCCTGCGTCCCCTACCCGTTCCACGCCATCCCTGGTCCCACCTGTCTCTGGACTTTGTTACCGGTCTGCCCCACTCCGAAGGGAACGCGGTCGTCCTCACTGTAATAGACCGTTTCAGTAAATTTGCACATTTTCTCCCCTTGCCAAAACTCCCCACTGCTAAGGAGACGGCAGCCATCCTAGTGAAGGAGGTATTCAGCATCTTCAGCCTCCCCACCGACCTGGTGTCCGACCGCGGTCCCCAATTCACCTTGGCGGTGTGGAGGTCATTCTGCCTCGCCATCGGCGCCTCCGTCAGTCTCTCTTCTGGGTTCCACCCCCAAACCAACGGTCAAGCCGAACGGGCCAACCAGTCCCTAGAAACCACCCTCCGCTGCCTTGTCTCCACCAATCCCACCACCTGGTCCCCCCAGCTGGGTGGAGTACGCCCACAATACACTGCCCACATCCGCTACTGGCATGTCCCCATTCCAGTGCCTGTTCGGTTACCAACCTCCGCTGTTCCCGTCCCAGGAGAGAGATCTGGCTGTCCCGTCGGTGCAAGCCCACATCCGCCGATATCACCGCACCTGGCATCGCGCCAGGGCCTCGTTACTTCGGTCCTCTGGTGACTACCAGTCGCACGCCAACCGCCGCCGCATTCCTGCCCCGAGCTACGCCGTGGGCGACAAGGTATGGCTTTCCACCCGGGACCTACCCCGGCGAACCGAGTCCCGTAAGCTATCCCCTCGGTTCATCGGTCCATTCACGGTGGAACGGGTCGTCAGTCCTGTTGCTGTGCGGCTGAAACTGCCCCCGACCCTCAAGGTCCACCCCACATTCCATGTGTCCTGCCTCAAGCCCGTCCGGCTCTGTCCGCTTCTCCCCCCTCCTCCGCGTCAGCCCCCTCCCCGCATCATCGACGGGGCGCCCGCGTTCACAGTTCGGCGCATCATGGACCCCCGGCGCCGTGGCCGCGGTGTCCAGTATCTGGTGGACTGGGAGGGCTACGGACCGGAGGAGCGCTGCTGGATTCCGCGTCGTCAGATCCTGGACGCTACCCTGCTCAGGGACTTTCATCGTCGGCGGCCGGACGCCCCTGGTGGTCCGCCTGGAGGCGTCCGTCGGGGGGGGGGGGTACTGTCACGCCCCCGCCTTCGCGATCACGCAGAGGCGGGCCCTCGCGTCCCTGAGCCAGTTCACATCCAATTACGCACCTGTTCCCAATCCACAATTACGCACCTGTTCCCAATCCACAATTACGCACCTGTCCCCAATCGCCCCATCACCTACAGTATTTCTACAGTCCTCTGCCATCCCTTCCCTGCCGGATTATGGTCGATAAACACATGCGCTATTCAGCAACTCACGAGTCTACATTCCGTTTGGATTTCCCGTGTACCGACTCGCTGCCCGTCCCCGACTAATCTGCCAACTCCCTGCCTGTGCTTCTGTTGCCAGCCCGTGTGTCGACCTTCTGCCCGTCCCTGACTACTCTGCCTGCTACCTGTCTGTACTCCCGCCGTCCGCCCGTATACCAACCTGCTGCCTGTCCTCGACTGCTCTGTCTGCCACCGGTCCCCCTGCCCGACTCCGATTCCCCTACCTGTCTCTTTCCCTCTGCCCCTCCTCTCCGCGATTGGGTCCTCACTCCCGACCTTGACAAAGGTAAATCATGTCAGAACTTTTTCCACCTTTAATGTGACCTATAACTTGAACAATTCAATAACAAACTGAAATATTTGAGGGGGAAAAATAAAAAATACAAAACTCACAATAACCTGGTTGCATAAGTGTGCACACCCTTAAACTAATACTTTGTTGAAGCACCTTTTGATTTTATTACAGCACTCAGGCTTTTTGGGTAGGAGTCTATTAGCATGGCACATCTTGACGTGGCAATATTTGCCCACTCTCCTTTGCAAAAGAGCTCCAAATCTGTCAGATTGCGAGGACATCTCCTGTGCACAGCCCTTTTCAGGGCTGTGCACAGGTTCTTGGTAATGTTTCTGTTGTGCCATATTTTCTCCACTTCATGATGACTGTCTTCACTGTGTTCCATGGTATATCTAATGCTTTGGAAATTCTTTTGTACCCTTCTCCTGACTGATATCTTTCAACAATGAGATCCCTCTGATGCTTTGGAAGCTCTCTGCTGACCATGGCTTTTGCACTGAGATACAACTTACAAAATGTCAGGGAAATCCTACTAGAACAGCTGAACTTTATTTGTGATTAATCAGAGTCACTTTAAATGATGGCAGGTGTGTAATGACTTCTATTTAACATGAGTTTGAATGTGATTGGTTAATTCTGAACACAGCCACATCTCCAGTTATAAGAGGGTGTGCACACTTACCAGGTTATTGTAAGGTTTATATTTTTCATTTTTCCCCCTTGAAGATTTCAGTTTGTTTTTCTATTGAATTGTTCACATTATAGGTCACATTAAAAGTGGAAAAAGTTCTGATATGATTTATCTTTGTCTCAGTCTTTTACATCACAAAAACCTGGCATTTTAACGAGGGTGTGTAGGCTTTTTATATCCACTGTAAGCATCACACGGATCACTCCAAAAGATCACTCACATGCCCATCCTTGATTTTCTCCAGAAGATCAACATTTGCACACGGAGCATACGAGGAGCTGCTTGAGGAAACTTAAGTTAGCCTATCTGCTAGCAAACCTATTTTAGCAATTATTTAGGGTAAATTGCTTCAGCTGCATCAAAAACCAATAAAATATTGACTTCAATTACTAGATTGTGATATTATTGTGATATTCATGAAAGTACCTAGCTACAGACTTTATGCTAAACCAATTGATGCTAAGAGTTGGTGAGTGATTTTAACTTTGCTGGGAGATAAAATTAAAGGTACAAGCATATATTTCTGTGAACGTGGTGGTGGACCATACTTGAAAGGTCAGAATACAATTAAAAGGCAGAATGCACAACAATCCTTGATTTTCACCCTTCTTTACGACAGAGAAATGAGCAAGAGGGAGAAGCTTGTGAGAGGTACTGTATATAGAGACAGGCAGTGGGGAATGTAGGAACTGTGAGACAAATCTTTGTTGAAAATCTAATTAAAGTAACATTTCAATTAACTTTAAATGGCACACTGAATCACATCACAGAGTGCAAGTGCACCCTATGTGTAGATATGCGTACAAATTAGCAAACAAATTAAAACCAAGAACTCATTATCCAAAATTAGACCGCTTTATTTGCAGCCAAAATGTTATTACAATAGAATGACATGATTTCTACAGCAATATAAATAATTGTTCTTCTTCCCAAAGGGATCTGTCCTCGATTAACTAATGAACAGCCTTAAAGAGAGGACTGCTTTGAGAATGACTACGCTGACTAAAAAAGGAAACCATATTGAACTGATTAGTTGAACATACTGTAATGCTGGTCAAAAATGATCTGTGCAAATTGCAAATGCATTTGAAAATATTTCTACAATTTATCTGTACCTGATTTTAAACCTAAAATTAACCTCAACCACATTGTTAATAACCTTATGTGTAACGCTTGTTCCTTGGCCATTGATTGGGAGTGGAAAATGCTAATGTTGGTAAATTATTTATTTGCAGATTACGATGGCTCACCAGTCATAGCGCTTTCTTCAGACCACCCAAAAGCCAGTCTCCTACTACAGACAAAACAGGCAACGTGCTTGACCTAATATATACTAGATGATGTCCACATATACACCTAACTTCAACACCCTCCAGAGGGGTATACTACGAAGCAAGGTAACTGGTTTATCGAGGTAACTTCAGGAGTTAACTTAGTGACGTCGGGTATAACTTCCTGATAAACCTGTACTACGAAAGGTGAATACGTTTTACCTGAGGTATGCTGTCATGGCAATTTACGCTGAATCTCTAAACTGCTCCGAGCAGGTTATCTTCATGGTTAACTCGATGTTACCTAACATAAGCACCCCCGTTCCCCCCACAAAAAGGCCGGCACATTTGGAAGAGCCAATCGACATTGCCGCACCGATTGTAAGAGGCTCACTCCGCAGGGCGAGGGTGTTTGGAGACTCCTCTAGTTTACCCCGATTATGTTTTCTAATAAAACTCCTCTAGTTTACCCAAATGATGTTTTCTAATAAAGATATCGATTCTCATCTGAGGGAATTCCTTTGCCGGCTTCTAGGGCCAGACGTATCTAATGCCACTCGCCGGAGTAATGCCCTCACTTTTGAACAGACAAATGTGCCTTGCTTTGTGATATTTTGCCAGCAGACATTTCATGTATTCCATCAGTGATGCTGAACATCTGAGCTGGAATACTGAATGCCCGTGCAGTTTGCAAGGTGGTACTTGCTCTCACTAAACTACTTGATGCATTTGTTGTGTTCCCTGGCCATTTAAGCATTCTACAGATCAAATATGTTTTTATGCAATCGCAAGTAATTCGCAACACATACTTGGTCTATTTTTAATATGCATAGGATGGGCCTAGGCTGTATATACAGAACACTTTTTTCCATAGGAATCCCGAGTGTGATTGGTGCGATTGACTGTACGCATATCCCCATTAGAGCGCCCCTGGGAGAAGATGGGGGGAGGTTATGTGAATAGGAAGTAATTTCTCAGGATTTATGTTCAGGTATTTGATCATTAAATTAATTCAGGGAGCCCTACAACCTAGGTGCTTTATGGAGTAGCCTATATCTTAAATCATTAACAGTGAGCAATGGGTCAATTTCAGAGATGTAGCCCATTTAGGCCATAATTGGATTATCCTAATTGTTTTCACATTTAGATAGACTGTTTGACTTGCCCTTACTTTACATCCGGATCACGGGCTACTACAAATAAAAGAAGAGTCTGTAAGACAGAATAGATAACACATGACAAGGACACTGCTCTTACGAATTTACTGTCGGCAATGCGCTGCCAACACGCCTCCCTGACATTGTTGGCCACCACGATGTGAGATTTAGCCGTTAACCATGGTTTAAACTCCTCATATCCTGACATTATAAACATGCATTCTTCCGGGGAAGAATACACGAGCCATTGTGCTAAAACTCAGCTTGCATTGCCGAACGCGCCCCTTTTAGGTGAACGTGCACAAGCTCCAATTAAGTTAACATCGAGTCAACTAACAAAGATCTTAATCGCCGTCGTAGTACCGTTTAACACCACTTTAGGCAATCAGAGTTTGTCAACCCTGACTTTCCTTGATAACCCTGAGTTAAATCTGAGTAGGTTGAACTCCCTTCGTAGTATACCCCTCAGGTCTCTGATCTATACTTGTCTGGTTTTCTTTCTCTCGCTCCTTTTCTCATCCAATACACACTTAGCCCCCATGCAAATGGCCAGGCGCCAGCGCAATCTTCATCCTCTTGCTCTCTCACACACTACTGTCTTTACTTCCATCATCTCTCCCTTCTGCTAATTCCTCTACCTCCACGTTGTTTTAATATTCTCTGTCTTCAACTATACTCTCCTCTCCTCCCTTTCAAAATTCTATGACTCTCATTGTCCCCTTTCCTCCCTGGAATACTCATGCGCCAAGGCAGAATGACTCACCACAAGCTCACAGAAAAGTTGTGCAAACATTTTGAAAACAAATGTTATAGTTGACCTATCTTTCTTTTGCTCCCTCCTTGCTACCTTCATCCTCCATCTATTGCTAAATGTTTGCTCACCCTCCAAATGTCAAGCTTCTTTCTTCAACCTACAGAACGGTAGCGCTTCAGTTCTGTCTTTACAAAACTCATGTTGTCGATAACCAACTCTCTCGTTACTCATTTCAACTGGTTCATTAACATGCGATTCATCTGCAGTATGACATTTGAGGAATAATGTATTTTTATTAGGATACATAATCTTGTACAGTTATTAAAAAATAGACTGAGAAATACATAAAGGTATTATATCTGAGTTTCAGGACCATTTTGTGCAATATGAAAACGTGTTTAATGATAATGCAATTAACATTAGGATAACTTTCTTTATGCACCATATTTACTTATGAGCATAATTTATATTAAAACTTCTCAATAAGGTGTACTGACTTAATTTAGCCCTTGCTTTGTTTAGTTATCAGTGAATTCTTGATTCAGAAATGTGTGAACTGTAGTCAAATCAGAGACATATTACACCTGCAAACTTTTGGATATACATTTATCAAAATATTTAAATTAGGGCTGTCAACGTTAGCGCATGCGATTAATTTAAAATACCTAATGCCGTTGATTTTTTTGTCGCCGTTAACGCATTTTTCATTTTTGAGCCTCAGAGCCATTCATAGTTAGAGCTTATCAGGATTGCACTACTCACACGCATTTACTGTTCACCAATAGCTTTTTTGGTGGTTGACTTGACCTAAGCGCTTCACATGCATTTTTTTCCAACATATCATTGGACAGTAATTATTCATTTCGTGAATCATGTTTACGCGGCACTAGTTTAACAACAAATGCCTAAAAACGTGTTAGTAGGCTACACATCCGTTTGTAGAATGGATGTGTGGGCATTGGAATCTCTCCTTGCGTCCCGCACCCCAGTCTCACTCCAAAAACCCATCAAACGTGAATGCTAGCCGTGTCTCCCCTAACTCTTCAACTGGTCCCGAGGCGCAGTGTTGCATGAATCCAGCTGCTAACACTTGTAGCATGGTAAATTGTCATTATTTAATGTTTTTTTCTTAGCTAAGCATTAATGTTTCCACCAAAGCATATTCAAAAAGTGGAATAAAATAAAATCTTTGCTCTGCAGGAATTACAGATGTGCACTGATTAATGTTAGTGGCATTGGTGATTTTAGACCCTATTTAGGGTGGGCTTCGCCCCCCCCCCTTTTTTTTCATCAAAAAAGTTAAGTAATTATTTTTGCCAATCCCTTTAATACTAGAACCGCCAAATGCCTACGCCAATTGGTGTTTTGAGTTTGTAATTAAAATAAAATTGCCCTTTTGAAAGCTACACTCTCCTCCTCCTTTTATGACTTTTCCTAAATTGGCATAGTTGTCAGAATTCTAAACTGACAAACAGAAAACTATTTAGAGACTATTACCTGTAATATTACCTGTTTTTTTTTACCCCGTTTCTGACTAAATCCGCCCACGGCACTTAGTGTTGGTACCCAGGCAGACTGCTATGGTACCCAAATGGTACCCAGGCGCTAATCACCCCTCACTGAATGACGTCAATGGATGAATGCACGATACTCCCAGATGAATGATCAGAGCCTTGGTTGAATTTACAAATGAAACTGACAAATGAAATACAAGATTTCCATGTGTGGGCTAATTCATCAAATATAAGTCTAACATGTATATCTACAAATGTATTATGCTAGATAATTATGAAACGAAATACTGAGGATAATTTTTACCAATCACCAATTCAACAAAGGTATTACACCTTACTGTTTTTATATTAGGAGATAAAGAGAAACTAAATCGCACACACATCCTATCATGTCTCTTTGAATTTTCTCTGCTTATTTTACTGAAGATTAATATTCTACAAATGTATTAGGCTAAATAATTATTCACAAAACACCAACGATATTCTTTACCACTAGAGCTATGCATTGGCGTTAAAAGATAGCCCCGCTACAACCCCCGGGAGCGACCTGCAATGATGCGCCATTCACATAACCTATTCATTTTGGACCTTGTTTTCTTCCAGTAACTCCTCTTGGTATTTCCATAACTTATTCATGTCCCCTATAGACAATTCATGTCACCTATAGATTGGCTGTGTAATTTTCATTTTCTACATTTGTAGGGCCTAATAAATTATTGAAAATAATATAGCCTGTGTTCTTTGAAATAATCGTTGTTTGTATTCTTTTCTTAATCGTTTTTTTTCATATGATAAGACCTTCAATACAAAAACATCCCGGTATTCTTCAAATTTATTAACAATTTTAAACAAACAAAATCTGTAATTCATTATTTTTCAGAGTATTCTATAGTTTGATAACGACCCAGTAGGTCAGGGGTGTCAAACCGGTTCTACGGAGGGCCGAGTGTCTGCAGGTTTTTGGTTTTTCCTTCAAACTGGTTCCCAGTTCAGACCTAAACAACCAGGTGAGGATAGAAACTAACCAATTAATGACCTAATTAATCAATCAAGTACAAGGTGAAAGCGAACACCGGCAGACACTCGGCACTCCATGGAACCGGTTTGACACCTCTGCAGTAGATGAACTGATGCTCTGGCGGGATGGTGATGCTGCAGAGGAGAATGTGTATGCTAATAGGGACTATTAGTATGCTAATGACGCCAAATGGTGTTTGGCTCTGGCGGATACTGGGTGTCTGAAAGGCCTGGCGGTTCTAGTGTTAAAGCCCCTCGTATTGTGTGATCGAAAGCATGCGGGCGTGATTGACTGATTACAGCAGCAGCAGTGAACAACATGAAACCATGAAACCATGAAAGGTACTACACTTGTTACTATACATTTTAATAATGGGAATTTCCATCACACTTCGTCAATACAAGATGTTTAGAAAGAGGGCCCAAATTTCTGCATTGTCTCATTCACTTACTGTATGAAAACATTGTTTGAGCACTCTATATGCCAGGATCTTATGTACAGAGTGTGACTGAAATTGAGGTGAAGTTGAGTATCTTCATTTATAGAAGATGTTTGCTATCATCCACTCAACCACACATAGTAAATTGCGACAGGCTGCGTAGCAACTATGAACGTGAATGTCACACAAGTAAGCAAACATCCAGATACAGACAGGTATTCTCTAATTTTAGACAGTGTTGACCAATAATGTATTTCCTACAGTACATCAACGCCGTTGCTTTATTTGACACACAAAACAGGAGCTACAGTAGTGCTATCTACTGTAGCTAATTGTGTTAGTTACACAGCTGGCTGCAACGTATCAGCATAGCTGATGTTCGGTAACTAGTAGATTAAGTTGTCAGTCTCTGATGAATGTTTTGTAAGTGGCCATAACTTTGTATACGTAGCCTAAAGAAATGTCCACTTCTCCATATGGATCAACAGATGTTGTTCTTGAACCATGGGCATAGGTTCAAGCAGACGCCAGGTGACAGAGTAGCCTATACTAAAGAGGCAGCTTTGTAGTACTCAGATTAGCAACAGTTTCTCACATAAACTGCCTTTGCATTATCCACATTGATAACACCCTAATATGATTTCACTTCCCCATCTATTTAAGCTATTCAGTGGTTTGGGATGTTTGGTCTTGTATGGATGTGGATTTTCCCCATTCCTTCTATACACAGAATACATAATAACAATAAATATAAATATAAAATAAATAAAAATATTGTCATTTAGAGTATTTATAGAAAATAACAACTGGTCAAAATAACCAAAAAAAGATGCATCGTTTTTAAACCTCAAATAATGCAAAGAAAACAAATTCATATTCATTTTTCAACAACAAAATACTTATGTTTTAACTTAGTAAGAAAAATCAATATTTGGTGGAATAACCCTGATTTTTAATCACAGCTTTCATGCATCTTGGCATGCTCTCCACCAGTCTGTCACATTGCTGTTGGGTGACTTTATGCCACTCCTGGCACAAAAATTCAAGTAGCTCGGCTTTGTTTGATGGCTTGTGACTATCCATCTTCCTCTTGATCAAATTCCAGAGGTTTTCAATGGGGTTCAGGTCTGGAGATTGGGCTGGCCATGACAGGGTCTTGATCTGGTGGTCCTCCATCCACACCTTGATTGACCTGGCTGTGTGGCATGGAGCATTGTCCTGCTGGAAAAAAAACAATTCTCAGAGTTGGGGAACATTGTCAGAGCACAAGAAGGCAGGTGTTCTTCCAGGATAACCTTGTACTTGGCTTGATTCATGCGTCCTTCACAAAGACAAATCTGCCAGTTCCAGCCTTGCTGAAGCATCCCCAGATCATCACCGATCCTCCACCAAATTTCACAGTGGGTGCGAGACACTGTGGCTTGTAGGCCTCTCCAGGTCTCTGTCTAACCATTAGATGACCAGGTGTTGGGCAAAGCTGAAAATTTGACTCGTCAGTGAAGATGACCTTACTCCATTCCTCTACGGTACAATCCTTATGGTCTTTTGCAAACTTCAGCCTGGCTCATCTTTGCGTCTCATCGATGAAGGGCTGTTTCTAACTTTGAAGGGCTGTTTCTAACTTTGCATGACTTCAGCCCTGCCCCTAGGAGCCTATTTCGAAACGTCCTCGCCGTGCACTTCACCCCAGCTGCTGTTGCCATTCTTTTCGTAGGTCACTTGATGTCATCCTACGGTTGTTGTGTGACATTCGAATGAGTTGACGGTCATTTCAGTCAGTGGGCAGTCATTTTCGCCCTCCGCCAGTCTGTAGCTTTGTTGTGCCCAACGTCTGTGCTTGACCTTGTTCTTGTGAACCACCGTCTTTGCAATTTTCAGGATGGAAGCAACCTGACGCTCACTGTATCCTTCTGCCAGTAAAGCCAGAATTGAACCCTTCTTTTCCTCACTCAAAGCTTTTCTTTTCAACACATTTGTCATGCTGAATAGGTTTTTTTTATTCAAATTATCTTTGAGGTACTACTTGCACTGTTTTTGCCATCCAGCTGGTCCTATTGCAAGAGGATAGTGATGACCACAGCAGTGGTTTTTATACTTTTCCTTGTTAAATTAGATTTGGTGTTTTCAGGTAATCACCTAATCAGTACCTCATTAAGTAAAATGAGGTGTGCCTGTGTTAGAATTTAACAGACACTGGAATGGAATGGGTGCCATACATGTAGAAATGCTGATTTAAGAAAAATTAGGAATGGTCTCTTAATATTTTCCAGAGCTGTATACACACACACACACACAAACAAACGCACACACCGATCAGCCATAACATTAAGACCACTGACAGGTACAAGTGAATAACACAATCTCGTTATCATGGCACCTGTCAGTGGGTGAGATATACTAGGCAGCACGTGAACATTCTGTCCTCAAAGTTGATGTGTTAGAAGTAGGAAAAATAGACAAGCGTAAAGATCTGAGCGACTTTGACAAGGGCCAAATTGTGATGGCTAGCCGTACTGCAGTGGTCCGTACCTATCAAAAGTGGTCCAAGGAAGGAAAAGCAGTTAACCGGTGACAGGGTCATGGGCGGCCAAGGCTCACTGATGCATGTGGGGAGCGAAGGCTGGCCCGTGTGGTCCGATCCAACAGACGAGCTACTGAAGCTCAAATTTCTGAAAAGGTTAATGCTGGTACTGATTGAAAGGTGTAAGAACACACAGTGCATCACAGCTTGTTGCGTATGGGCTGGGTAGCCGCATACCAGTGTTATGGAAATTCTTGAACTGATGTATACTTAGAAATTACCATCACACCAGTCAGGGTACCCATGCTGACCCCTTGTCCACTGCCGAAAGTGCCTACAATGGGCACGTCAGCATCTGAACTGGACCACGGAGCAATGGAAGAAGGTGGCCTGGCCTAGTCTAATGAATCACGTTTCCTTTCACATCACGTGGATGGCCGAGTGCGTGTGCTTTGCTTACCTGGAGAACACATGGCACCAGGATGCACTATGGGAAGAAGGCAAGCCGGCGGAGGCACTGTGATGCTTTGGGCAATGTTCTGCTGGTGAACCTTAGGTCCTGCCATTCATGTGGATGTTACTTTGACATGTACCACCTACCTAAGCATTGTTGCAGACCATGTGCACCCTTTCATGGCAACAGTATTCCCTGATGGCACTGGCCTCTTTCAGCAGGATAATGCACCCTGCCACAAAGCAAAAATGGTTCAGGAATGGTCTGAGGAACACAACAAGTTCAAGTTGTTGACTTGGCCTCCAAATTCCCCAGATCTCAATCCAATCGAGCATCTGCGGGATGTGCTGGACAAACAGGTCTGATCCATGGAGGCCCCACCTTGCAACTTACAAGACTTAAAGGATCTGCTGATAAAGTCTTGGTGCTAGATACCACAGCACACCTTCAGAGGTCTAGTGGGTGCCTCATGTCTCAGCGGGTCAGGGCTGTTTTGGCGGCAAAAGGGGGACCTACACAATATTAGGCAGGTGGTCATAATGTTATGGCTGATTGGTGTATACACACACAGTTAATCAAAAAGTTAACTTTGTTAACCATTAATCAATTAAATCGTTAAAAATATAACGGAAGTTAGCAATAAATATTATTGTTACTTTTTATTATAAAAAAAATGTTTTGCTTTTGAACTAAAGTTTACTCTTGTACACAGATTACTGTAGATGGTCAGCTAATAGCTATACAGTACCTATAATGAAAACAATGACTCCAATCACTCCATGCCTGGTTTGTTTCTTCAGAAAACAATAACAATATTAAAGGGTCACGTAATACAATTATTCTTTTAAATATATGAGCTTCATGGTATTACAGAGTGGATATAAATTGTTGTGTGGTGGCTGAAAAGTTCTGAGAGACAAAAATTGGAAAGTCTGAGAGGGGAATCGAACCAGGGTCACAACACTGAAGGTCGGGGATGTTCCCACAAGACAACACGGCCTGCTGGTATGCAGTTCAGTTCTGTATCATCTCCAAATGTAAATTTTACCCCACCCATTACAATAGTTGCTGAAATAACGTGGGCAACAGAACGTTTATAAATGGAACTAAAGTGTACTCTTGTACAAAGATTACTGTAGATGGCCATCCATACAATAACAGTTGAACAGCTAACCACTACGCTATGTGAATTACGAGAAAATCGAAAGCATTGTCTGAATCTCAAATCGCATACTACGTACTACAAGTATGTATTTCGCGGATGATGGTGAAGTTTATACTGTTTTGCATATATTAAGCTAGTATGCCAGTATTGGGACCGATTGGGACATACTACCGTCAGAAAATTGCTTCTCGACAATAGATCATTTTATTACGCATTAACATCATGCCAAGTTTGAATATTTATCCAGACAGCATTAATCATTGTGTTAAACTGACGTTTCTTATTAAGTTTACTTCCACTACCAATAGCATCTATGAACTATATGGCTTTTATTAGCCAGTTATAAGCTTATTAGTATCTACTAACTTACTACATGGAACAGTCATAAGAATTATGCAATTGCTAGCGAGACTGAAGATGAACTTTACACTGCCAAAGCTATTTTATTTCATGGGCTATTACCCCAAAAAGCATGCACAGATGTGTACCTCGAAAATCCACCAGGAATAGTTGCAATATAACCCGGTTATATAAACGGTTTTATTTTAGGCTTACTATAACATAGCTACTGAAGGTTGTAGCCAGCAAAGTTTTTGTCTATCCTGAACAAATCCTAATGCGGAGTTTGTTTTGTCTGCGGTGAGGCTCGAACACCGGTCCCCTGCATGGCAGGCCGCGTCTCTAACGATTACACTATTTAACAAGGGGTGGTCAGTCACTCACTCACTCAGAGACATTCGCTCTGCTTGGCCGGCTCCGCTTATGCGGTCCAGCAAAAAGCATATTGCAGAGTAGTGATAGCTGTTCCGGCTGGTTCAACAAATTGTATCGGAACAATGTCTCAAGCGATGGGCTGCTATGCACACGCTCGTTACTGTTCCAATCTTTTCGACACCCTTCCGACACACAGCACTGGAACAATGTTCCGAAACATTTCTGCTCATCTGAGGGCAGGTGTTAAAACACTGTCACGTGATATTTAATGAAAAAACTAGCGTTGATTGAGTGTCCGACCTGGCTGCCTCAGGCTTTCAAAATTGAGGTGGCAATACCAACAACTTTGAATGACTTGTGTCAATTTGTTGCAAGACTGAAATGTGTGAGATTCTGAGAGTTAGTTGTGTGACAATTGTTAGAAATTAGCATGATTATTACACACTCGTTTTAAAATGCTTGTTGCAAAGCGCAGGTTTCCAAAGTTCTCCGGCGCCCTCCCATAGAGGCCAGATTTGTGGAGCGCTTGTGATATTGGGGTCAAGTACACACATTCACCAGGCTTTGCCATAAAGGTTAGAAGCCCCTTGAAAGTTGCCATTGGCTTCTTGGTAGCCTTCCTGATCAGTCTCCCCCTTAACCAGTCATTCAGTTCGGAGGGACGGCCTGATCTATGCAAGGTCTGGTCTTAACTGTGCTCCACGGGATAGACAAATCCTTTGAAACATTTTTATATCCATCCCCTGACTTGTGCCTTTCAGCAACTTCCACAACAACCTTGTAGATCTTCTCATAGGACCTTCCCATCCATAGTGGATTCTTTGCTTTGAATTGCACAACTGAGCAGGAGTCCTCTATGAACCTCTATGCTTTGTTGCTGAATTGATCAGTCACTACATTTGATCACAGATGTAAGCCAGTTAGCTTGATTTGTGATCTGGAAGGTGGTTGGTTACAACTCAGCAAGTTTGCGATTGCAATTATAATTGGGGTTTTCACTTAAAGGTGCACTATGTACGTTTTCACGCCACCTATCGGCAGTGACTTGAATATTGTTTCTATAACTCCATTAGGATCTGACACTATCATTACTAACTACAAGCATACTGACTGGTCTGAAGTAGAGTCACCTCGAAAGTGACAATCTAAACGAAAGTCATCTAGAATTTCGTTTAGATGGGGTCGAAGTTGATGGGTCCTTTCCATAACTACAGAATAAACCAAGTTAACAGCTAGCCCAGATGACATTTTGATTGGTTTATCTATTGCGTTAGATGCGTTGCCATATTTCACAGACTCATTGATGGTTAGCTAGCGAACATGAAACCATTATCGTGCTAGCTACTGCTAGCTAGAATAATAATATGCGCGGTTTGACCAATTTGCACAAGGGTAAATCTAGCTAAAAGGCAATGTAATTGCTTCTTCCGAGCAATAGTCACTTATGCATTAGGTTTGGTCAAACAACCCACAGTGCATGTTAGTTTTTCTTTATCTTTTGCAGAGAACACCAGGTTGTAACACTATTTTGTAACAGGAAATTGAATCAAGGAGTATCTGCTCAGACATATAACTAAGCTAGCTAATGTTGCTTATCGTCTCGACCAAAGACTTTGGAGAAACCTTCCTAAAATGTATCTGCGCTCACACAAATAAAATAAACAAGAACATCAAATGATTTTCTAAGTTGAGTTATTGTTTCTCCGTCATCATCAACCTAACTTACACATAGCTTTCCTTGAGTATCTAGCCAACAAGCTAAATAAGGTATTTAATGTAACCTTACCTGTCAAGTAGAAAAGTAGCCAACTCTGCATTACTGCAATCAAACTGCAGCTCTCGCCATCTAATAAATGCCAAATTCACCCTCATTTTACTCCGTGCTTTGTCTGATGCTTGCGTTGATTCTGTATATTTTAGTATCTGGATAGCTCGGTGTACATGAACTCAAACAAAGCTTGTCATTTTCCTTTACCTCACTAGGGGTGGGACAATATGAAAATATGAAAAACATGCCATGATTATCCTGGCCAAAATTATCCCGATTACAGTGCAGCTTGGTAGGAGACTCCTAAGAGACTGAGAGGATGTTAGCCCAAATGCAATTTTCCATTACATAACTTTGTCACATTTGCGGTAAAGCAGGTCACATTGTGCACATTTTATGTGCCTAATCAGCTAACATAAGCCTATTTGATGTGTCGATCCTTCATAATAACTTTAGAATTCATTATAACAGCTCCCTGGTATGTTGTGCATCATGTATGCTGATCATGCAGATAGCCTTTATTATTTTGACCTGTGCAAAATAACATAGGCTATTCTTTTTGTCTTCTCTTGTCACTTTCAATAGTAGGAAAATGTTAAAAATTACACTATAAACAAAATTATAAGCAAATCGAAAGAGAAATGTATTAAAATATATATGCTATTATTCATATTTTCTACAATTTGCAGTTTGTTTGCGTTCATCTCTCATAACTGCATGTCTTCAAGGATAAATATCATAGGTTTGTTTGAGCTCAACATTGTTTCAACTGGGTATTTTCCGCAGTAATGGAATGGACAGGTATTTGCACAAGCGGCAAGTGGAAACGTGATCAGAAGCTTTTTCTGTAGGGTATTAAGTGTAGTGGTAAACTAGTACTAATGTAAAGGAATTGGAAAGTATTTGCTTATTCATTTTATCAATTTCAATCGCAATGAATAGCCTAAAACACTGCTGACTTTGTGTTTGAGGTGATGAAAAAATACTTATAGAAACTCTTGAGGGAAGTTCATTTTAATTACTAGCCTACTATCAGACACCCCACACACGCCTTTATAGCCCAACACATGTACACATGCCAGGTAATTCGTGCCCAACCAATATCCTATTCAACACTTAAATGAGCACAAATTAGCAGGAGCGAGAGTTTATAATACACAGACTCCCTACCTACTGCTCCACACAGGGATTACAGATTTGGAGGGATGAGTAATGGCCTTACCAAGTACAATATGTAATAAATGCATTTTAACGTTACAGTTAGGTTAACGTTAGGTATCACAGCACTGGGGTTAAGGTTTGGGGTAAGGTTAGAAAACGAAAAAGGTTAGGTTAAGGTTCAAATGTTCAAAAGGTTTATTTGTCATTTGCAATAACAAGTTATGGCAATGACATGCTTGGTTTTCCTACTCCCGACAGTGCAGTTAAAAGTTAAAAAAGTAACAGTAATTATAATAAAAAAAAATAAAAATAAGATGATAACACAAACTATTAATTACAACACTATACAAAAAACACGCATCAATAATTATAACTATACAACTGTACAACCGTAGTGCAATGTAAAAGTGACAGGTGTGCATGATATGATTGGCAGATGAGCATGATATAAAGTGTCAGGTGTGCATGGGACTATGGATGGAAGGGAAGAGGGGTTCCTGAATTGAGCAGCCTTACGGCCTGAGGAAAGAAACTGTCCCGTAGCCTGTTAGTTTTGGACGGAATACTTCTGTACCTTCTGCCTGACAGCAGCTTGGTAAACAGTCCATGGCATGGGTGGCTGGGATCTGTAATGATTCGTTTGCTCCTCCTCCTACACCTCCCTGTGTAGAGATCCTGCAGGGATGGCAGGTCAGACCTTGTGATGAGCTCTGCTGTTTTAATCACCCTCTGAAGTGCTTTGCGGTCGAGGGCGGTGCAGCTGCCATACCAGGCGGTGACACAGCCGGACAGGATACTCTCGATAGTGCATCTGTAGAAGTTGGTGAGTATCCTGGAATCCATGCCAAATCTCCTTAATTGGCGTAGGAAGAGGAGCCGTTTCCTGGCCTCCTTCACCAAGATGTTAGAGTGATGAGAGGTTTGGTTAGGGTTAGGTATCACAGCACTGGGGTTAATGTTAACGTTTGGGTTAAGGTTAGGTATCACAGCACTGGGGTTGCGGTTAGGGTTTGGGTTAGAAAGAAAATAACTTTTAACAAATTGACTTCGTAACATCACTACTTGCTTCCTTTATCAGGAAGTGCCTATTTGGAGCAGTGGGTAGGGCTCCTGCATAAGGACCCAGGTTTGAATTGTGGCCTTTCACTTTTTTTCTGGATTAGTACTCTAACACTACTTCGCCTAATGTAATATATCTTACGAATTCGGTTGTCAAAGATTTATGTAAAATAGTCTACGTAGTCCCCTGAGACCAGGTTGGCCAGACAGGTTAAAAGAATTTAGCAGACTTAATGCAGCCTTTATGTCTTTCGGGCACATTTCTATCTAATTATTCGACAAAATTAAGTTTGGATTATCCCTCATCTCCGGAATATTTCGGATTGGATATGGCTGACTTTGGATCCCAGTTGGATTGGGTATTGATTTTACAAAAAAATCGGACAGATATTTTGGGTGTCGGACCAAAATGTCACAGACACAGTTTGGCTGGTATATACATTTCCTGATCCGATGAAGACCTTGACCATGAAGAGACTTTCTTGGCTGACGGTGAAGCACATCCAAGTTGTTCTAAATTGTTTGTTCCCGCGCTTCCTCCGGGGACAGACTGATAATAAGCTGATGGAAATTATGGGCCTTTTCATAATTTAAGATTGCATTCTTGCAAAGGAGAGTTTGGGGAAAGTTTTGTTTGTAAAATCCATACAATACAAACCCAACTCATGACAACATTTAAGAATTTAATTTAAATTTTTATTGTAACTGACAATATTCTTCTATTCTCTTACCCGGTTTCCTTTCATCTCTGCTAATATTCTTCCATTACATAAATCTTGTTCTTGTGCATTTAAAAAGCAATTACAAAGGGTTTTCTTGCATTAATACAAGAACATGTAAATCTCTACATTTATATAGTTGCCCGCTAGCAGAACCATTCAGCTTCATTGACAGAGGATGTTTAGTGGCATAATACATCGTGAGATGAGATGTGGGCTCCAAATTCCATAATCCCCCGATTATGGAATTTCTCTCAATCTTGAATTTTTCCATCACGATTAGTACAGACATTGTCTATCGTCCCATCCATACAACTCACACACCTTCAAGGAAGTACACGCCTATGCGGCCTTCTACGTTTTACTTGCAACCATGGCAGTGGGGATAGTGTCAGTCCTGACACTGCCAGAAACTATTTTGTAATGTTAACTGATGATATTTAAGGGTTATTATCAGATATTTTAAATGGAAAATGCTGCACAGGGCCGCTTTTAGTGTTTAGAGTTTAAAACAGGTGCAACAGTAGGGTGTACTTTCATGTATGTCAGAAACTCTGAATATTTCTTGTAATAAACATTGTAGCTCATAAAAGAAGTAAAATATCTAAACTATAGGCTTGGATGAATACATGTAATTTATGGCAATTTCACAATTTCATGCTCCTGAACCAATTCAACAATGACCAACAATAAAAGAAAATGACCACACCAATTTCAGACAGGTAGAGCCACCCCTGAATCACAGCTGTTACCCGACAACCATGTGGTATTATCATTGAAAAGCATAGTGACATTGTACTTGCTATTTACTGAAATATGTTTGGCAGTGTATTGTTAATCAAATCCAATTAACCTCATTCTTTCTGTGTACACTAATGACAAATTATATTTGCTAATCATTTCTGTCTGCTATGAAGGGTAATTTTTTCAAATTCTGCCTCGAAAGTTTAAAAGACTGAATTTAAATAATACCACAACTCATTTCTCCTCTTCTGTTACCGAATGAGACCAATACAATTAGGTAGTGCAGGGTTGTTTAGGATGAGGGATAGTACTGAGAGTGTCTAAAGTGAGTATGTGGAAACTATACGTCAATGCAAACTGATAGACGGACCAGCAAGAACATTTTAATGTGGAATATCTCAGGCACTCGGAAAACAATTTTGTGGAAAAGCTTATTTGAAACATTAATTAAAACATTAACTACTCGATGTCTACTTGTCATTTATGCTTGTGTTTATACTAGTAGTATAGTAAAAATTACACATGGCCCTTTCAAGCCCTAGCTAACTTCATTGCAATGTTATTGGTTGAACTAGTTTCATGACAGGAAATAGCTTTACTAAATCTGGTATTCTTCAACATTTGTATTCTTGATCAATGTAAATCTAATTAAAATCACTGTTAAAGCAAGTGTAATTCCTATACAACTAAGTAAAAATCTGGTTTTTGTTTGTGTCATTGTATCATTTCAGATTATGAAAAGTAATCTATATTTAAGATATTTAATTGTTCATTCAGTTACAGTATAGAAAAGTTCCTTTTTGCGTTGGACATGCATGCCATAAATAATATGATATCCACAGACAGCAATGGAAGCAGGTGGGTTGGGCATGGATAGTGGAGGTAACTAAACATTTCACTGGAAAACGACCACGGGAAAGGGTCACTTTAAAATTGGCTGCAAAGTAGCCATGTTATTAATGAGTTCCCTGTGGCTGACCTGGGATTTGAGCCTTCGTCAGCAATGACACTTACTGCTGAACCTAGTTAGCCAACCACTGGTTTATCACACCACATTCTTGGAAAACGGAGAGACACTATTTCAAGTCCCAGGGGCAGCAGACAGCCTCAGAGTGTGTGATCTGAGTCAATTAAGCAGAATTTTAACACCCATATAATTAATTATATGGGTATTTGAGTATGCTATATACACTGAGTCTTCTCAGTTTGCAGTGGAGGAGGAGGTCACTAAGTGTGGCAGGAGCACTAGTTCACTCTAAAATATGCTGGGCTGTTTGGATGATCCAACTGTTGGGTTGCAGGCATTGGGTCAGTTAGTGAGCTGTCTTCTTTTAAAACTGCTGTTGTTGAGCCTGTGTGCTGGGTTACTGACATATGAACATGTGGTTCTGATTGAAAGATTAGAGGTGTGGCTTGCAAGGGCTCTGTTTTTTAAAGTAGCTCTTTTTTGTTTCTCTGTTTCATCTGTTCTGTTGTATTGCTATAACATTCAGGTTGGACAAAGACACAACCTGAATGTCGGTATAGCATCTCGACATTAGATGATTTTGTCACGCATTAACATCATGCCAAGTTTGAATATTTTGCTAGACACCATTAGCATTGTGTAAAACTGACTAACGTTTCTTATTAAGTTTACCTCCGCCACAAATATCATCCATGAACTCTATGACTTTTGCCACTGGCCGTCTTAACAGCTTATTAGCCAGTAATAGGCTTACTAGTATCTACTAACTTACTACTTGGAATAGTCATAAGAATTTAGCAATTGATAGTTTTCACGTGTTGTCACGGCATATGGGAACGCCCACTTGGCGGGAAAAACAAACTCTCCTTCCATTGCCCTTCACGGACAACTTTCACTAGATATACTTCAAAATGCCAGATAGCGCATCCAATAGAACTGCAACTAACTGCATATACAGCTCCGGAATAAATTAAGAGACCACTGGACCTTTTTCTTTCCTTTCCAAAAAAGTTGAAAAGGAAGGTTTTTAGTGAGGAACAGAAGGGTTAAAATGAAGAGACCACTGCAAATTGAAGCTTCTGTTCCTCACTCAAAACTTTATTTTCAACTTTTTTGGAAAGGAAAGAAAAAAGTGCAGTGGTCTCTTAATTTTTTCTGGAGCTGTATATTGTATTTGCAATCATATCTACATAATATCTACGTAATCATTGTAATGAATGACATGATCTGTTTTCGTCTGCACCGCTGCAACCAACTGCAATGGCCTACCTAATGTTAGTGAAGCTAGCTAAACCTCTCTAGTTAAACACATAGCGTTAGCTAAGTTAATAACAAAGTTAATACAGGAGAAAATTGCACCAATCCAACCTTCTCCACAGCAACCCAGGCTGTCAATGGTGGGTTATTTAAACAATAGGAATGGTTTACCTGACTTTCAGAAAACGTTTATATTATTACCAGTACATTTGTCACAAGATTCTGTGTTATACAGGCTGCACTACATTACACCGACCACCCATAGAACCACCGCAACGGTCATTTAGGTTATTTAGCACTAAACTTCGCTTTGACAATAAAGAATTTATTCTCCTTCACCTCCCAAACAATTGCATTATTGACCCACCCTGATCGAATGTACAGATAGCGGTCGGTAATTTTGTACGCTTTCATTTTGATAGCAGTGTAAGGCTGGATTCTCCACAAGGTATATGTACCCAATGTTCAGCTCAATTTTCGCTGTTTTTAACGATTTAAATAATGCAGCGGGTGCTGTATATGGGTCACAAGTGCCTAAGACTTGCAGTGTGTTTGCATACCTTTGTTTTTCTTGTTTTGTGAGGTGATCTAAACATTCATGGGCTGTATAAGTAGAAAATTTGACCGGATTGTGCAGTAGCTATATAGAATTCCCAGTGTTAGCCGCCATGTTTCAACAATGTTTTGCCCTCCAGGCTGTCAGAGCAACCACGTGACTGAAAACTATGAATTGCTAATGAGAGTGAAGATGAACTTTACACTGACAAAAGATATTTCATTTCATGGCACAACAACTCTCGTTTTTCGTTCATTCGTGAATGACATTGATACAATAACTATCAATATAGGTGACGATAACTGACTTTTTCGTCAAGTGAAAAGACGAGAGAATTGTGGAAACCCGTCCTCTTTTACTGCCCAAGGGGTTGTGATCTAGCCTATATTACCCCAAAAAGCATGCACGAATGCGTACTTTGAAAACACACCAGAAATTGTCAGAATAACCACAGTTTTATTTTAGGCTTACTATATTAGCTACTGAAGGTTGTGGCCAGTGAAGTTTTTGTCTATCCTGAACAAATCCTAATGCATAATTTGTTTTGACTGTGATGAGGCTTGAACACGGGTCCTTTGGCTTGGAAGTCTGCATGGTCCAACACTATCTTTTTCTTCAGTTGGTCTGAAATCTACTGACACGGATGGTATTTTTACAGGCCCAAACTGAATTAAAAATAAACATTGTATAATGCAATGCACATCATTACTTTTTAATTAATTATATTTATAGTAGCAAAATCAAAATATTAGCTACTATAAATATCATTATCCTTTTTTCATGTTGACGCTTGTTTATTTGACGTGAAATAAAAGCATGAATATAAAATAATCGAGTTAACATATTTAGGGGAACATAAATATGGTGCAATACAGTACCTGCACTTGTTGGTTGACTGGCTTCTTTGTGTGTCACTGCTGGCAAGAGCTTAGGCAGGCGTAGTTAACATGACACTTACTGTCGACAAGCCATGTCCGTAAACTTTCTCTATCCGTATTCCATGGACTATGTCATGGCAGTAGTCCGTGAATGGTTTATCCCTCTTCACAACATGAAGAGGTGGTCGTAATTAGTTTTTCAATTTGGGTACGTTCATTTTGGCAAACGTTCATTGGTGCAGCCGCAGGGATGTCATCATTGTCCGAAACTAACTTTTTGGCTCATCTGCCAAGGGGACTGGTAGATGAAAAAATACACGGGCCAAGCATATTTTTTACCGGCCAAAATACTAATAATAAATTGCCTTTTTGTGTCATGTATACATTAATTTCATTGAGATAATAAGGTATTATGTTGAATACAAACTTTTTATTTCCGATGACAAATTTGTTGTTTCTGCTTTTATCTTTAGCATACTGGCCACACACAGAACAACTCGTCACCACAGCCTCAACATCATACTGTAACCAGCCTCTTAAAACTCCTTTATCTCCAAACCTCCGATTCTCAAGCATTCTTTTTCTATGTGATGCTACAAACATGTTTTTTATGTATTGCAATAATGTCACCCCTTTACACCAGTATCTCTACCTTGTCAACTTTCTTAACTTAAATTATCTGGCAATACTTACTTAACATTCCCTAATAATCTAAGGACTCCCCCTCAATTAACCATTCTCTAAAAATGTTCATGAATTACCTCCCAGATTTATAACACAAACCCTCTCCAAAGCTAATGAGCAAAAGCAAATTAACAACAATAATATCAAAAATCTATTTTTTTTTATTAGAAAGGATCTCTAAATTAACTTAAGCTCTAACCGTTTTTCAATGTGCTCCACCATATAATATTCTTTATCTAATATAGTATTATTTAAATAGTAATCTGTTTAATTTATATTTCACCCCAGGTATTTTATCCTTTGAAAATGTACACAATATACACTACACATTGCATACTTTAATTTTGAAGGCAAAATATGAAAATCGGAAGTCTTATTGTTGCCGCCGAATGTACAGAACGTTTCACCACAGACTTTTATTTTGAAGGCAAAATACGAAAACCGGATGTCTTATTGTTGCTACCAAATCTTTAATGTTGCCTGCATGACGCTAATCCATTGTAGCTATCGAGTTGTGAAAGTTAGCTAGCTAGCTTCTTACTTTGGGTTGTCCATAGATAATTTATATCTATGGGGTTGTCGCTCAGATGATGGCTACCTTCTAATATCAATGTGACAGCAACTTACTGACAGTTCAACATGAACGTGTTTTTCTGTTGTGGCACATCACAACTTCGCAGCGCCGTTCTCTGCTGCTCAGATTACAATAAAAGGGAAACGTTGGGTACAAACATTTACCCGCAAGTGTGGCGGATAGCCTTCTGAGATTTACTCTCAGAAGCTGGTTTACGGTAATTGTTCTTTCCCTTAATAAACGACCCTGCCTTATCGGCTTTCGTTGGGAACGCAAAACATGAACGGCAGTACAGTACATGTCTTTTTCCATTATCGTTTTCGACCAATGGAACCTGTTCTTTCCACAAAAACAAAAATGATCGCATTTGCTTTGCCTGGTATATCATATTGGCGGATGCTATTTGCACCCTGGTGTCAAATCTGTGACTACAGTCTAAAATTTATACATTTGCCCTATTTTTGGCGGTTAAAAACTTAATATAGCTATATGGCAACACGGTAGATTATTTCGATTAACTGCAGGAGATGTGAAAGTTTCACATTTTGCCCAAGCATGTTCAGCTGTAGCCAGTTAGAGCTAGCTAGCTAGCACTAACACTACTAGTTAGCAAAATGACTGTATGCCTTCATCATTGCTGGCTAACGTTTTCTAAATTACTTGGCTAACATATAACATTTGCTAAATTAGCTGGGCAGAGCTAACCATAGAAGTTTGCATTATGGTTATATTTTGTGTTTAATGTAGCCTACCTGTTTTATGTGAATCCTCCTTTGGCACCTGCAACCGTTGAGCCACGTAGCTATCAACTTTTGTATCCTTTGGCACCTGCTACCGTTGATGTATTTAGCTGTCAATTTACATTACGCAGCTGTTGATGCATATAGCTATCCGTTACGCATTACGTCATTTATTTGGGTGGGTGTAAATAGCTAATTAGCTGCCGTGTGGCTATTCTCACCCGGGGGCAAATGAACACTCTGTATCATATTTTGGTCCTGCTCTAGAATGCACTATAAACTATGACTGGTCAAAACAGACAAGCCATTGAATATTATTGGTCATAAAGACGACACCGGTACTGTACCACACCCAGGGGGGAGAAAAAGCACCACAGACACATTTTAATGCGAGAACAAGTGAAAATCAAAGGGGGAACAGTGACAAAGATGACAAGCAAATAGTATCGTTTTAATACGATACTATGAATTTAAATGGGGAAATTGAGCACTGGGTCTTTGTCTACTGGCCCGACGTTAGGTCTTACTGGCCCTGGGCCAGCGTTAATGTTGAACCCTGTGTCTCTAACCACTACGCTATTTAACAAGGGGCAGTCCTTCAGTCAGTCACTCATTTAGTAAGAGACATACGCTCTTCTTGGCCAGCTCTGCTTACGCGATCTTGCAAAAACAATTAATTTCTAACCAAAGAAGTTAATTTATTCACATGAGCAAACAAGCTAGGTCAAACTGTGGATTTCAGGCGTGGATGCACCTTCATCTGCAGATAGTGTTTAACAGCTTTCACAGTTCTCAAATATGGCATGCAAAATTAAGAAACTGCTTTTAACTGTTCTTTTTCTCAATATTACAATGCTTTAGTATTCTAAATACATAAATTGATAGCACCATATAAAAAAAACAAATACATATATGTTTCAGTATTACAAAAAATGTATTGGCCAAAGAAACATTGAAACAGGATTCCATGGTGGGTGTTACATGTTAAAGAGCCCCCTTAGCCCCCGACATAGATTGCAAACTATGTTCTTCACTCTCAAGACTCTGTCCTTTCCCTGCATAGTAAAGTAATTCATACATTTCTCATAAAAAACAAAGCATACACTTTTAAAGATGCTACTAATCATTTTCTACTAGTTAAAAAGGCTATTCAGGTTCAAGTAAATACATCATTAAATTCAGACTGTCATCAGTTTAGCTAGTTATCTGACACTCTTGGCCCTGCTCCCCCTTTTTCTTTTGCTGCAATGGTTTAAAAGATTTCAACAAACTCATCTGAAGAAAGAAAATTCACATTGTTTCTCAATATATCTCAAAATAACTGGGGCAACAATATTGATAGCTAGCGTAGAACCCCCTATTATCGGCAGAGCCAACAGCAGTTTTGAAATATATCTTCTAGTACCGAGTAATAATTTGATCAAGTTGTCAATGTTTAGTGATTATTAGTAACATACATATGTTAACTAGCATGTCATTAATTAGCATTTCTGAAATGTCAATAGATGTTGGCGCACATTTGTTCCTTTGTTTGGTCATCAATTAACGCGTGGCATCGTTGTAGATACGTGTTTTGTACAAACAATTGCCAAGGAATAACTTGTTGTCCAAGAGTTCAAAATTAAAGTTGGATATGAAGATCCGTTTATTTTAAGTAAACAGCAACACAATCAAACAAACAAATAGTTCCTCTTAATCCTACCACGTTATCAGACACGTAACCACGGTCAAAAAAAAAAACTGTGACCTTGCTGTGCGCAACACAGCTGACCCAATTAGGCCACATTAAAATAAACTTTTCCCACTCCCAGCGCCACACGCTGGTTGCCCATGAATGGCTCCAACACAACTGGCCCATAATTGTATATGGCTATACAAGACATAACAATTAAACACACACACACGGAGCCATGTAAAACTTATAACTTAAACCAATTACCTTATTTATTTTTTTTAAGTCTGCTTAGCATGTCAGCTGTTTATGTTGACGATTCATTTTCTACTAATAGATACACTTTTGTCAATGGTCTTTCAATAATGTTTGTTTTTGTCTGGATTTGAACAGATCTGACCATTCCAGACTTGTCAGGGAACGTTTTGATTACTTTGCCAATTACCCAGGAATTTTGTGGGGCTGTAGCATCCGCAATCAAAACGATGTCTCCTGTTACAAGATTACGTTTTGTTTTGTTCCACTTTTGCCTTTCCTGTAATGAAGCAAGATATTCCTTTGCCCATCTTTTCCAGAATAAATCTGAAATGTACTGTGCCTGTTTCCATCGTCTTCTTCAATACTGGTCCTTTTGATCAAATAGACCTGGAGGCAAAATTGGTTTCCTTTTCAATGTAAGAAGATGGTTTGGCGTCAGGGGTTCCAAATCATTAGGATCTGCCGAGACTTTGGTAATGGGTCGATTGTTTAAGATTGCTTCAGCTTCACATAAGACTGTGACCAAGGCTTCATCAGTTAAAGTTTGTTGGTGTAGAACAGACATCAGCACCTTTCTAACCAGCCTGATCATGCTTTCCCAAGCACCTCCATGATGTGAAGCTGTTGGAGGATTGAAACTCCACTTGATGTCCTCATGCAGTAAAGCCTTTTCAATTGTCCCCTGGTTCAATTTTGCAATTTCTTTTTTTAGCTTCTTCTCTGCTCCTGTGAAGTTTGTGCCATTATCTGAGCGCAAATGTGACACTGGGCCTCTCCGACATATAAATCGACGAATGGCACTGATGCAAGAGTCTGTGTCCAGTGAATGTGCTACTTCTAAATGAACAGCTCTGCTTGCCATACACGTAAAGATGACGCCATAACGTTTCACATAGGAAACCCAACATTTGTGAATGGAGGTAAGTCTGGAGTAGTTCTTTCTTTGGGCAAGTCAGACATAATTTGATCACACATTTTTCCTTTGCGACGCTTGCAAAAAGCACAACTTGACAAGACCTTTCTTGCAGCTGCATTGGCATGTGTAATCCAAAACTTTTCTCTCAATCTGGAGAGGATGCGATTTCTCCCACCATGCCTTATCTGTTCATGGATATGTCGGAGAATTAACATGGAGATGTGCTGATCTTTTGACAAGATAATTGGGTGTTTGCTTTCTTCTGGCATAGCAGCTCTGGACAGCCTTCCACCAACTCTCAGCAGTCCAGCTCATACAACAGGGTTGTGCTTGTAGATGGGACTACTCTTTTTCACAGATTTTCCAGACAACAAAGCACAAATCTCATCGTTAAACCTTTCCTTTTGGCAGAATTGGATGATAGCACTTTCTGCCATTGACAGGTCATCAGTTGACAAATCTTGTGCCATTAAGCCTCTGGTTTTTGACATTTCCGACTCAATGTAATTGAGATCCAGAGGAGTTTGCAACTGAAGTTTCTTTCTCTTTCGACTCAATTCCAGTAGAGCCTTCTTGATTTTCAATATCCATGATACTGCCGTTTTCAGTCTCTTCCAATCAGAGTAATACATGATCAGCTGACTGGTTGCACTGTTGTTCTGTAAACTTATAGGATTTGCGGAGATCTCCTTCTTGACCTCTGGATCACCTTCATCAATAGTGGGTTCCACTTTGCAGTGCATCCATGTTTCCTTTGCTTTCCACAAGAATTCTGGACCTGCCAACCATGTCTTGTTGTTCAAAAGTTTGTGGACTCTCACACCTCTAGATGCATCATCTGCAGGGTTTTGTGACATGTGGATATACCGCCATTGATCTGTGTTTGATGCTTCCCTAATGACAGATATTTGGTTGGCCACAAAAGTCCGGAATCTTTTGTTCTCATTGTGGATGTATTTCAAGACTGTGTGGCTGTCAGTCCAGAAACAGGATTCTTCCAATTGAAGCTGCAATTCTTCTCTTACCATTTTGTCTACCCGAACTGCTAAGACAGCGGCAGTGAGCTCCAAACGAGGAATGGTTACTGGTTTTAGTGGGGCCACTCTGGCTTTTCCAAGAGTCCAAGATACATGAACCTCACCTTTTTCATTCTGTAACCTCAGGTATGTTACCGTGCCATAACCTACTTCACTAGCATCAGCAAAGTGGTGCAATTGGGCGTTAACAGGTGATACAAAGTCACATGGTTTTAAACACCTGTTCACTTGGAATATCAAAAGCCCTTTAAGGTCAGTCAACCACTTGATCCATTGTTGTCCTAGAAATTGCGGAATTTCCTCATCCCAGCCACAGTTCATTCTGCACAAATCTTGTAAAATGTGCTTGGCTGGAAGAGTAACTGATGCAAGGTACCCCAAGGGATCATACACTGAGCTAACAACTGATAAAATCCCCCGTCGAGTCTGCATCCTTTCTTTGCTGTTCATGCGGAAGTTGAAGGTGTCACTTTCCATACACCATTGAAACCCCAAGGCTCTTTCCATTGGGAGTTGGTCCCTTTCCAAATTGAGCTCACTCACCTTGCTAGAGTGGTCCTTCTCCGGAATTGCTTGCAGGACTTTGCGATTGTTGCTGATCCACTGTGTAAGATGAAAGCCTCCCTTCTGGCAAAGGTCACCAAGATCTTTAACAATTTGTATTGCCTTTTCCACAGATGGTGAGCTTTTCAGACAGTCGTCCACATAGAAATTTCTACGAACAGTGTCCACTATTTCATCTGGAAAGCTGTCTTGATGGTCATCAGCAGTCCTCCTCAAAGCGTAGCATGCACTGCTGGGAGACGACACTGCTCCAAACAGGTGTACAGTCATTCTGTATTCTGTAACTTAATTGGTCAAATCTCCATTGGGCCAGCATAGGAATCGCAGAAAGTCCTTATCTTTCTCTGCCACCTTGACTTGGTAGAACATGGATTTTACGTCAGACATAAAGGCAATGGGTTCTTGTCTGAAGCTTAGGAGCACTCCTATTAAGGAACTTGTAAGGTTCAGGCCTTGCAAAAGTTGCTCATTTAAGGAGGTTCCTTTGAACTCAGCTCCACAGTCAAAGACAACCCGCAACTTGCCTTTGCGTGGATGGTAAACACCATGATGTGGAATGTAAAACACATTGTCTTCACCACAACATAATTCATCCTGTGGGACCTTTTCAGCATAACCATTGCTGATAACATCCTCAAGAAACTTTGTGTACTCTTGCTTGAATTTTTCGTTTCTTTCCATTTGCTTTCTAATTCCGATGAGGCGCTGTTGAGCAACACGTCGGTTGTTTGACATTATCACGTCTTTGTTTTTGAATGGCAGTTTTAAACTGTAATGACCATCCTGCAACTTTACAGAATGTTCCATAATTTCAATGAATCTTGAACCTTCTCTTGATGTTTCTTCTTTGTCCTCAGCATCTCTTTCATTAAAATCATGTTCGTACTGCTTCTCCAATAGCAGCTCAAGTGACTCGACAGATACCTTATTTACGGTGGCAACATGACAGTCATCATCATTAAGTTTGCCTTTCCAATCTCCACATGAGCCATTGACAACCCACCCTAGTAGGGTCTTAATGGCAAAGGGTCCATCTGCCTGTCTGTTAACAACTTCCCATGGTTCCAGCAACTTTGAAGCATACCAATTAACAACTCCATTTCAGCCTGGATTTCAGGGATGTCAATCTGATCAAGATAAGACCAATTTGTGAGGTTTTCCCTTTTGATTATATTTGTTGTATTCACCGGCATTGTTTTTTGTGTATAAACATTTGGAAGACTGTGGTACCTTTTCTCATTAAGGCCACATAGTTCAAGGTCCTTCACAATGTATGTTGACACAGATGTCTTTGGGCTCATTATTAACAAACAGATCCTTGATTTTTTCCCAGTCAAGTTTAGCTTTCGCATTAAAGCTTCAGTGCAAAATGTAGAAGTTGATCCATTGTCTAAAAAGGCATAGGTCTGAATCACTTTGTTGCCCCTTCTTGCTTTCACCTGAACTGAAAGGCTTGGTAGTATCCCATTACTACCGGCCCCAGTTTGGCTTCCAAAAGTTTGAGTTACAGTTGAGTTTCCAGTTGGTTCAGGTTTAGAGGAGTTTAGGCCATCGGTGTTCACTGACTTGTCCAATTTTCTTTTGACGTGAATGTGTAAAGCTGATGGATGACTCAGATTGCATTTTTCACAGGTTATGTGCTTTTCACAACTTTTGCTCAAATGCCCAGTGTTGAGACACCCAAAGCAAACTCCTTTTTCCTTTAAGAAGTTGATTTTTTCACGATGGCTGTTCTTGGCAAATTGATAACATTCATCCAGTGAGTGACCTTGTAAACAGAATAAGCAATTGACACTGCTCTGTTTGTAATTCTGTTTGGTTACTTTTTTCTCCTCATGTTGTAGTTTATTGGTAGCGTAGACATTTTTAGTGAAGTTGTCACATTTCCTTTTGGGGTTTTCTGTATCTACATCCCTTCTGATATGCATTCCTCTTTCTGTGGTTTGAAGATCCCCAAAAACTGGATCAGACAAAATCCTGACTTGATGTTCCACAAACTGCACAACGTCATTGAAGTTTGGTTTACGCTTTTCCCTTTCGCGAACATCACATGCAATGCTTCGGAATCGCTCTTTCAGTTTATAAGGAAGTTTCGAAATGACAACTTTAAGATTTGCAGACATGTCAAGTTCTTTCATCTCCTGCAAATCAGACATTGCGTTGTTGCATCCACGCAGGAATAAGGCGTAACCCTGGAGTAAAGACACATTTTCAGCCTTAACAACAGGCCAATTGAGCACCTTTTCAATAAGCTGCAGCAATCTTGGTTTCATTTCCAAAGTGGTCTTGTAGGAGAGCTTTGGCTGCTTCAAAACCTCTTTCAGGACTCATGTGCAAACAGCTTTGCACAAGGTTCCGTGGGCGCCCTCTAGTATATCTCTCCAAAAAATACATGCAGCCCCCTTTAGTAGCACTTTTCTCTTCCACACAGTGTTTAAAAGCTTGCATGAAAACCTTGAACCTTAAAAGATCACCTTCAAACACTGGTATATCTCTTGGTGGTAGTTGGTCTGCCCTTTGTTGTTGTATAAACAACTCTGATATTTCATTTTGTCTTTGCAGAAATTGTATTGTGGTATTTTGATTCACTGCATGTTCAACATTTTCAATCCTTGCTCTTGTGATGGGTAAGGTTTTATTTCCCATCCTGGACTCTTTGAGCTTTAAATCCGAATACGTTTCTTTTGTCGCATGTTTCTCCAAATAGGATTCCATTCCATCTTGATCTGAAAAGTCCTGCAAAACTGCAATTTCTGCATCTGAGGCTTCAATCTGAGCATCTATTTCCAATTGCTCCGTTTGTTTGCGCAATGACTCCGCCTCCTTCTCCATTGCATGTTTCCGTTTCATAGCTGCTGCGCGCGCCACAAGCGCCACTCTCTTGGCTTCGGCTTGTGCATGTGCAATTTCAATTGAGGATTTGTTTGATTGACTTGAAACTCTTGATCCAACATTTGACGTGATGTCCATTGGTTTTATGTCATTGTCATCAATGTCAACATCCTCATTTCCAGCGGATCCCTCATTTGCATTGGTCAAAGGTTTTGTCACATTTTGGGAAAATTCATTGACACTCAAAAGTTTTGCCTTGAACCAAATGTCCTGTTTTTCCTTTTCTTCCACAAGTAACAAGTCTATCAGAGTATTTTGTGCATCCTTTGCGTCCTTGATCAACCTTTGATATTTGTTTTGGTTTATTTCAGCTTCATAACCAGATTCACACATCAACCCTAGTATTATCTTTTTTAAGTTGGCAGCTTTATTAAGTATCAATTTTCTTAGTTTCTCTAAGCCATCTATTTTATAAAGCAATGCCTTTGCTGTGAGGTTTTCAGGTCGCTTTTTGACAGAGGCCGCACCCTCATTGTCAGCTTGGGCTTGCACTTCAAAATCAGTGCCAGTTGCAGTCTCGTCCTCCATTCTACCCCTTGTTTAACCACACATTTCATTCAATCATTCACAACACAAATAAAGCATTGACTTAAATTTTACCTTCTTTGAACAAACATTTTAATGTGAATAGTCCCACAAAAACACAAAACCCCAAAACACCAATACATTGGATTTTTTCTGTTAGTTGTCTTGTGTGCACACACTTTCAGTGTTAATGGCCATGAACTGCATATGGTAGCGCTACCGTTTTACCTTTATTACTTGGCCTTGGTTCAAAGAAACTGACCTCAGCTGTCGAGTTTCCAGTCTGCACCGCACCGCGCAACCGCGTCCAGCAGCCCACGATCTCCAATGCGTAATCCACTGCTTGGCACCGACCCCCGATGTCCGTCCGCACCGCGTCCACCTGCCCACTCTTCAATGCGTGGTCCACTGCCCGGCACCGACCCCCGATGCCTGTCCGCACCGCTTTTTTCACGGTTTATCTCAGGTTTTGCCAGCGCTCCGTGGCTGGGATGGACAACGAACTCGGCCCACATCATCCGTATTGAAGTCAGTTTTTTTTTTGACTTACTGTTGGCGCACATTTGTTCCTTTGTTTGGTCATCAATTAACGCGTGGCATCGTTGTAGATACGTGTTTTGTACAAACAATTGCCAAGGAATAACTTGTTGTCCAAGAGTTCAAAATTAAAGTTGGATATGACAATCCGTTTATTTTAAGTAAACAGCAACACAATCAAACAAACAAACAAATAGTTCCTCTTAATCCTACCACGTTATCAGACACGTAACCACGGTAAAAAAAAAACTGTGACCTTGCTGTGCGCAACACAGCACACCCAATTAGGCCACATTAAAATAAACTTTTCCCACTCCCAGCGCCACACGCTGGTTGCCCATGAAATGGCTCCAAAAGTAGATATTAATATTTTCAGCTAGTTGGTTAGCAAAGTCGCTAAAAAATACGACCCCATATTATCGGCCACCTTACTATTTTGTTCAATATCGTTTTATTTTCTTTTTATTTGTGTTAAAAATGGCACATCACTGTCTTCTCTCAAGTGTTCACTAATACGTTTTAGTTACCTTTCATGCCTTCTGGTGAAGAAAAAAAAGAACGTCTGGTCTGTCGCGGAAGTCGAATTTCACGATTTGGAACTTGTCTAAAACATTTTTTTAAATCTAAAAAAAGTATTTAACCTCCATATATCTCTATAAAAATGGTGGTGGGCTAGCTGAAATGATATACTAAATAGCAAAACGTATCGTTGTTTTCTAGTGCATTTAAATTTTGAACTTGAGAAGATTCAGTTCTCCAACTGCTAGAAACGGCTGATAATAGGGGGATATTAGCTACATCTAAATTAGGTGAGAATAATTTGTGCTTTAACTGAATAGTAAACTAATTAAGCTAGCTAAGCAAACAAACCACTGGTACCTTTATTGTGCTTTCCTCAGGTGACTCCTTCCCGCTGAAGTGGCACACGCTCTGAAAAGAGTTGTTTCGCGCGTCGGCATAATGGAATGAGTTCTTTCGCGCACAGTGAGGACGGCTGTAGCCTACTGCTCGTTCAGCTCGTCTGCATAGAGCGTTATTGGTAGCTCCGAATACTATTACAGTGCGATCTGTGTTTCTCAAATTGCATGCAGAAAATACCACAATGAGTTAAATACCCTTACGAACGGTGTACCCTGACAAATGTGTCAAACAAAACGTTTTGATTATTTTTTGTTTTTTTCTTGGCGTGGCGGGGAGGATTTTGCCATTGTGGGGCGCCACGGTAAATAGAACACAGCAGAAACAGTGGTGCTGTGTATTACGCCGTTCCTTGACTAGTCGAATCAGATGTGCTAGCTCTGGCATCGTCTTTTATATGGTCGATACTCAGACATGAGCTAAGTTGACTTAACATACGTAAAACAAAAAAAAATCCTTAAGTCCATGTTTTATTGACATTTGTCCATGTTAGTCCTACTTATTTCAGTTCTGAATACGGCCCTTAGTGTGTAATGCTGTGCTCTTTGACATACAAATGAGCTACTTCAAAGGGTTTCCTCTCAGAAACATTCTGCTCTGATACCTTGAACAACTCCCCAGTGTCTCTGACACTCAAATTCCTACTCTCTCACTTTCTTCTACCTCAGCAAAACTTCACTGATTGGTCCCTGTGCTGAGCCACTGTTTGTGTGTGTGTGTGTGTGTGTGTGTGTGTGTGTGTGTGCATGCATTCGTTTGTGTATGTGCGAGTATGTAGAGATGCTATACTTATATCAGTATGCTAATGTTTAGTGGTGAGAGACGTAGGGAATGCCAATTCAAACTGCTTGAATCAGATCAATGCCAGAGAAAACAAAAGACAGTGAAAGGTGGAGAGAGTGAAGAATGGGAAAGTACGGTTTAATGATTGATTCGACCATGTCATAAACTGGTGGAGCTACACCTTGCATCTGCTGCTGGGAAAATTTAAAGTTACACATAAATACTTCATGACCGGGCCTCGGATGATTCAACAGTCTGGTAATGGCTCCCTATATCTCCATGGTATTCTCTATTCTGACCTGAGCCCATCACAACAAAGTAGTAGACAGGACCCTGAAAGAAAACCCTGGGAAAACAATAGAACCGGCCTTGGCATCGGAAAACTGCAGGTCGAGTCAAACATACAAATGTATAATGGCCTCAGAATGATGATCCACAAGAACTTAGAGGAGGCAGATGAACGAGGAGAGAGAGACTGACATAGGGAGAGAAGGAAAATTAAAACCCTGGACTCAGTACGTTATTACTATTATTATTATCTTGAGCTGAAAAGGAATGTTTTTTCCAGATTTCATGTGCCATTTTGTTTAGTTTCACAACACCGCTGTCCTTGGCCTAATGGCCTAACATGCAAAATGCAGGCACACATACCAAAAAACACAAATTAACAAAAGATGCACATAGCAAATTAGTTTCTTGCTTCAATGAGTCATGTTGTTCCCATAAACTACCTCTGCAGTTTAAACCTCAGTCATCCTTAACCAATCCATGCTTTTAATCTGGTTTCATTATTACAAAGCTCTGTGACACAAGTCTGACCAGCCCCTCCACACACACACACACAAAATATCTCCTGCAAAGTGCATAGGAATGAACGAAAAAGTGTGATGAGAGGGGCAAAAAAGAAAGAACTAGAGATAATTAAAGAGAGAATGATTGAGAGAGAGAAGACAGTGGTAGGCTGCAGTAGTCTGGCAGAGGGGGCAGTTAGCATTTTTGTATTATACGCACCTACTCTTCCTGCTCTGTCTGTAAATGTCTTTCACTCTCTCCTCTCCATCTCTTACTTATTACTCTGAGTGTAGCCAGTATGGTACATATGCCTGTTGATCATTCATCACAACCTTCCAGTTATGAAGTCTGTTACCTTGATTTTTGTAGTGAGCCAGGCCTTCTCTCCTTGGTCAATGAGAGCAAACTGGCTGCCTCTGCTTACTGCTTCAGCTAATACACACAGAAAAACAAAACTGAGATCGCTGTTCCACATGGTCTCTTAAGCTCCTTCTGGAAGAGGTGATTTCTTAGAGATGGTAGATGACAACACTGTAAACAGGAATATGTAAGTAGATAATTACTTGTTTAAGCTTCCCTTCAAAAATCCAAGGTTCCCCACAGGTTCTTTGGGAAGGGTGATGGTTATTTGGAAAACATATTGGCCCTCATTCATGAAACGTGCGTATGTCAAATTTCATCTTAAAATGATCATATGATCATTTCACAGACAGAGCTGGTATTCATCAATATTATCTTTGTTGTATTCTTATGATCAAATTCACGTCTGGTCGGAGACTGTGTAGCTAAACCAACGTCAAGAAATATTATAATGCTTGATTCGCAATAAGACCATTACACAAAAACATCAATCGTAACAGCCTCAGTAACAACAACCACAATTATATTAATAATAATAGGTAATATAAGATCACAAAGAAAATAGCACATAGAAACATACCACAATTTGAAAATATGGTAACACTACCGTATTAATGTATTATTTATTTATTTCACTTCATTCTGCATTTTCTAACTTTTATTTCTGTGGTTCATGCGTTTTTAAGGTTTGAATTACCTTTGTGTATGTAATGCGCTAGACAGAAACTTGCTTTGCTCTCCTTTTCCTAAGTCACTCAGGCCTATAGTATCGACATAATTGGTGGTCATAAATGGTCATTATAATTTCAGTGGCTGGAATCTTGATTAGCTAACAGGTCTTAAATTGACTAGTGAGAGGATAAATAAACCAGTGGTTCTGGGTCGAGCAGTTGCCTTAATGATTTCAAAGCTTGCTCTTCTAAAGGACTTTGGCTCTGGGCTGAGACGCGAAAGAGTGTTCCATAACTGTGCTGATTTTGTCATGGAGAATAATAAATGGTTGATTAGCCGTTTCTCGCTATAATTTATGCTGAAAGCCTTCAATTCATAGGTTGATGATCGCCACACCCGCATATATTACGGATGTGTCAAATGTAAATAAGGACAGGTGCAGCATGTTCTCGTGTCTGGCTTTATCCAATTCATAAATCTGCGCTGACATAAATCACACTTGGAGATGATCATAAGTCTCTCCCCACGTTCGAAGCTGAGATATTTTCTGAGAAGATTTCATGAACGAAGGCCATTGAATGAATGCTTAGGAAATTAAGAAAATTAGAATATTTTGGGGTGTGGTTTGCTCACTACTGTTTCCATGCCAACTGTGAGTGTCATTTTAGTTCATAGAATGTTTTGTGTTATATTGTTATATATTATGGCGGCATGTGGGCGAATACGATGTCTTGTGAAATACTCATATACAGTGGATATAAAAAATCTCTTTTCACACACCTATGACTGAGCGCTTAAACTTAACCACAATTTCGTTTTATTATTATGATGTTTTCTTGTATATCTCTTTTTTGGAAAAGCACATTGAAGACAGCTGGGTAAGACATCAATGCAGAGATTATCTCACGAAGGGACTGACGGGTTCATTCTAGTGCTGGAGGGCAAGGATTGCGATACCAGGGTAGAGAGTCCCCCTGTAGGGTGGTTAAAAAATTATAACAATCTGACTGTTTTTTTTTTATTCTGTTACATTTTTATTTTCATTTTAAAGCACATTGAATTGCTTCTGAATTGTGCTATATAAATAAAATTGTTTGTTTGCTTGCAGGGGGCCCCAGCTGTTCCAAAAGTAGCTCACATCATACAACTTGTCAATTAACAGAATGTTAGTGCCACAACTGCAGCTTTGTGAAACCTTTAAGGCCTGCGTTAAAACACTTCTACTTGAAGCTTCTGAAAACAGTGCACAGGAGTGAAAACATTTTCTAAACTTTAACAAGATTCAATCTTGTACTACTACTTGTTACAATTTTTAAGTCTCAGACACAACCTACTGTGCCACCACTGAAGTTACAAATGTTTAAGACTTTTGTAGCTAAATTGGTTAAATACGTGGAGGTCTTTGTTTGAAAGCACCTTAATTCTGAAAACTTGGGAAGCCTTCATTGTTCCACAAGCTTTGGAACAGCACCTGATTAAACAAAGTTTTAGACATCATTAACCATGTGCTATTGTCAATTTGATACAATCTCATTAGTGCTAATCATTGCATCAAATCAGAGGAATCTGGCAACCCTGGGTATAACGTTGGATTTTGTCGGCTCGTTTGCTAAGGATCTGAACAGTGGGAAATTAAGTAACAAAATATAAAAATGGAACATAGATATGTCTGCCATATCTATGTTCTGAAAGAAAAGCAATACATTATAACAATTTAATATAATGATATGTGCCCTTGAGATACGTCTTTAGTAAAGTTGTTGAGCAGCAGAAGCAAGAGAAAATGGATAGATCTGACGTTACAATGACAGGAGCAGCATCGCAGCTTATAGCGAAAGGGGATTACAGTTATGATCCAGGTCCAAAAGCAGCTAGCAGCGAAGTTTTGTAACTGCAGGTACGTTTTGTTGTAGCCTAATAACAAGCTTCTGTTAATCATGGTATGTGAAACGTATGTACATTTTTGGGAGAATAGTATAAAATACTTATATTATCTGCCTATCTTTTAGTTGGGAAATCAGGTAGCAAGACTTTTGCGATGGGTGGGTGGTGGTAGGGGGCCTGGTAGGGGGCCTAAGGTTTGCACCCATGGCAGAGAAAGCTAAATCATAACTGAGTGGTGCATCAACGTTTCCATAATTTTCTAAATATAATTTTTTAGACAAGAAAAACTGACCTTTATGGTATTCTTAATGACCTACCAAAAAGGTTATTCGGGAAAACACTATTTTTTTATGCATTATCCAGAATGGTTCTAAAATGAAGCATTAAAAGGGATCTGGGTGTTGGGTGTCTTGTAAAAGCACTTTTTGACAACTGCTGATGTAAAAAGGACTTTATAAATAAATGTAATTGATTGATCTACATAGTCCATAGTCAGAGTTGGGGAGTAACGGATTACAAGTGTTACAAAAAAATTATGATTACTTTTTGGATTACTTCAATTGAAAAATAATAGGTGTGCGAAATAATTATGACATGTTGCATGTTTGATTTTTTTATTTAATGTTTTAAATACATCGTTATTTGAACCAAAACAACGATAGATGAGAGCAGCTATACGTTAAAAACATTGTTATTTGAACCAAAACAACGATAGATGACAGCAGCAATACGTCACTTTCCTCTCGTCCGAACGACCACGCCCCCTTTTGGGGGAACGCCAGCGCTGTAAAAGTATAGAAGACAACGCTGCAAAATTGGAAATATTACTGGTACCATGCCTAAAAGCTGCAGCGTTGCGTTTTGCGCGTTGAATAAGAGAAAAAAACATAGTTTACACTTTTCTCTACTTCCTAAAAAAGCAAAGGACAGCAAAAGAAGTGATCTGTGGCTTCAGGCCATCCGCAGAGAGGGTGAAAATGGTCAACTATGGGACCCGTCCTGTCAACACGTTTATGTCTCAGGCAAACACTTCAGCACAGGGTAGTTAATGATGCTAAAGTCAACAGTTTTAATGTTAAAAGTCAAAGAAGTGAATGTTGATGCTGCATTGAAAAGGCAGTACATAGAACATTCTAAAAATTCACTTCCCTGAAGTGATTTTATGTCATGATAATAGTAATAATAATCCCAATTCAAAGTGTGTCTAAATGCTGCATTAATGCCATGATAAGAAAATTATATGGAATTGAATCTTCAAAAATGTAATTAAGCAAAACAAATGTAATTGTTCATTGCAAATTATTGTAGCAATACACATCATTCATTTATGAGATATGATTAATTGTATAGTCCATTATTTGGTGTGACCCATCGATAATCAGTATATTCTTGCATGTGTATGTGAACTGTATCTGACAGGGGTGAGGATAGAATTATTATGGTCAACTGTACGTTGTAGCGTGCCTTATAGTTGCAGGGTGCTAGCTTTTTAGCTTGCTAAACATGTTAGCGATTTAATTAGTTTACAGTGACGTCACATCGGACAGACTACCAAAACAGCAAAATAAAGTGACAGATGTCATAAATACATTACCTGGAGATTCAATAAGATAGTTGTATATATCGGGATATGACACCTCCGGCCACTGGGTTGGGTCGTTCGTCCACTTTGGTGGAGGCAGACTGAATGGACACTCAACCCCTATTTCTTGTGTTTTCTCTATATAACATGAAATATTTTTTTGCCTGACTGGCCATAGTGTTTGTGCTCCTAATTGCTAAAAAGCAATATAGTTTTCTTATTCTGTAAGATTTATTGGCAAAGACGTCGGATTTTGCATTCACCGCCAGTCAAATTAAATGGTGTTTTCCCCAAAAAGGGGCGGGAGCATGGCGCGAAGGCAAAGTACACGGATGGATTGCTCATGTATTGTGCGCCTCAATTGTTGTGTGTGTGATCATCATGCGTGCAAATGTGGGTGCGCATAACCAGATTAGTGACCGGTGAAGCGCTAGTTTCATTTTCTACAATAATATTAGCTGACCCATATAAAATGTGAGTAAATGTACTATCGACACATCTTTCTCAAAACAATGATAGGTGATAGGCCTACCTGGTGTTATATCTTTTTCAAGGTTCAAGGTTTATTTGTGAAATGCACCGAACAACACAGCCAGGAAGAGTTGCACCGAACAACTCAAACAAATATTTTTTAGAAGATTACCCATACGGAAAATAAATGTATTTTAAATATATTTTTGAATACATTTGGAAAATATATTCCTGAATACATTTGGTAAATATATGTCAAAATGTTTGAAATTTTCCGCTTAAATATATTTATAAAAATGTATTTAATACATTTTTAAAATGCGCTTATAAATACACTGCAGTATTGGGCAGGCTGTATTTCAAACCTGCAACCTTATGTTTCACAATCAGGCGCACTAACCACTACTCCAAACAGGATTATTTTTTTTGGAGGGCCAAGTAGTGGTCTTAGCAAGTTTACTATAGTACGTTAGAATATATTTGTGACCATAAGTTTAAATGTATTTTGGTAATGTATATCTATAAAATGTGTTTCAACACCTAAATGTGATATAATCAATGCGTCTGTAATTACATTTCATCTTTTTACTTTCACAGGATTTGAAAAATGCATTTTAATATGGGCTTCAAAATACATTTTGTAATGTATTTTCTATACAAAATACATATTGTAATGAGAGCATTTTTGAAGATACACATTTTCAAATACATTTCGGAATAAAAGCTGAAATATATTTTGATAGCTGAAATGTATTTTGAATAAAGTTAAATGTATTTATACATTTTTAAATACATTTCAGAGTAAAAGGTGAAATACATTTTGGTACCTGAAATGTATTTTGAATAAAGATAAATGTATGTATACATTTTTAAATACATTTCAGAATAAAAGGTGAAATACATTTTGATACCTGAAATGTATTTTGAATTAAGTTAAATGCATTTGACATATATTCATCATATATTCTACATACATTTTGCATTGCAAAAATATATATTTTTTCCATATGGGATTGAACACCTTGAGTGTGAACGGTAGTGAAAAAACGCGTTGTAAACAACGTCAACAGACTAAACACAAACAACAAAGGACTTTGTATGTAATCAGAGGATATATAATTGTTTCAGTCTGCGCGAAACATTCCTACATCTATACAGGTAAGTGCAACATTTGCTAAATAGCTACAGATAATTCCCTTTCAAAACAATGTCCAAGTCGTTTGTATTGCTAGTTATCTAGCTATAGCTACTGACGTTACTGTTAACGTTAACTAGCTAGGTAACAACATTAACATATCAGCTAGTTAACATTTCCTGGTTTCTAGCTTGTGTGTGATCATGTTTAGCTATTATGTTTGCACAGTCTTCACAAACGTGAACAAATCACTTAGCGTGATAATAAGCTATCTGATTCACCGGTCGTTCATCCAGGTGTGTGTGATTAAGCCTAATCTATAACCCTATAATGGCTCAGTGGCTGTCCACCTGCACTCAAACTATCTGCACTAACATTGCTGCTACTGTTTATTATGAATCCTGCCGCTAAACTACTTTACCTTTCACTGTACTGTTTATACCTGATGTATCAAGTCCATGTGAAGAAAACTTTCATGTAATTTTATTTGGTTTGATATAGTATGTGTTTATTAGAGACCAACCAGACGAGTTTAGCACAAGGCAAGAGTGTCCCCATTTGAATTCTTAAATAGCTGGGTGTGGTTAAGGCCTAGGAGGGTGTGAACTATGCTGAATGGGCGTAAACAAAGACCGGCTCTCCGGAAAGTGTGAATCTTTCAAGCCTCTTTTCTCAGAACTTAGTATAGCAGATTATCAACTTTTAAAGCAGCATATCTTTCCCATAACTTTATCAAACAGTGTTTTATATACCATTTCAAAGCTCTGAATGTGGACCTTTATAAAATGCAATAAAAAGCAAAACTCAAATTTTGTGATAAGCCCAGTTTCCCGAATTCTGACATATGTATATATCATATATCCTTCCCTCAATCCAGTCTTCCAGTCCTTCACTTGAGGCATCATCATCGCATGATGGTCCCATCACCATTCTTCACCAAAGGGATGGTATTGCCAAGTGATGTGTGGCACCTTGTTTCACCAGACGTTGCACTTGGCATTCAGGTCTAATAGTTTGATGTTGGTCTGCTCAGACCAGATCAGCTTTTGTTCATACTCTCAGAGTCTTGCCTATTGCTCAGGAGTGGTTTCTTTCTAGCCACTTTACCATAAAAACCTGATTGATTTAGTAGAGTTGCAGACTGCAGAGATGCAACATTATATGTTTTTTTTTTGGATGCCCTTCTGGCAGATTATTACAGTGCCCCTCTGAAGCATTGTTACAGTGGCCATTCAGTTCTTGCTCACCTTCCTAACCAAGGCCATTCTTTGTCCGGTCACTTAGTCTGACCCTAGGATGAGTCTTCCATTTCACATTGATGGAGCCCACTGCGCTTCTGGGAACGTTCATACGTTGTGTCATGCCCTGACATAATTCTCTGATGTCTACAGAACGTTCCTTGGATTTCATGGCTTGGTTTTGCTCTGACATGCACTGTGGAGTGTGAGTTTATATAGACAGGTGTGTGCCTTTTTAAATCATGCCCAATCAATTGAATTTGATCATCCTTGAGTTGTCTGAAAATTCTAAAGACAACTCAAGGATGATCAAAAGTCCACGGATGTAGCTAAGCTCAATTTGGCAAAGGGTCTGAATAGACACAAGAGATTTTTGTTTCTAATATTCAATAAATTGGCACACTTTTCTAATACCCCATAATGGCTTTGTCATTATGGGGTATTGTGTACAGATTGATGACAAAACACATTGAAGTTATTATAAATTAAGTCTATAACACAAAAAAATGTGGAGAAAGGGTCTGAATTCTTTCCAAAGGCACTGTATAATACTGCGAAAAAGGGTTACATTAGCAGTAAATGTTAGTTATTTTTATTTAATAATTTGTGCATTCAGTTATTAAGCAACCACGTGGAACAACCATACAACCCAGTAGTATTTTAGTATATTCAGTACATTCTAGTCAATGAAGCCATCAGCAAAGTTACTGCTGGAAGGTAGAACAAATGTCAAGTGCAAGCATTAATTGAAGGCAATGGTGGTGTTAGAGTTAGGGATAAAATTCAAATAACATATGGATGACAAATGTTCTTTTCAACATCAAATTTGCCAAGATGTATCTGGTTATTTGCCCCCCTGAACTCATTCTTACAATATAATAATTTCCTGGGAATTTCTTGAGTAAATCAGATAGCATGTAGCAAATGGCCTCCCAACTGGGATGTCTGACACTCCCGATCGAGCAGTTAGGAGATTAGAATAACAGCAGATAACAAGTTCTATTTTTAGGTGTCTGCTAAGGCATGGCTGGCCTGTGAACCACACTGAGGGAACGCTACTTAAGGCCAGATGTACTCTTCCAATCTGTCATTCCATGTTAATGCTTGTTCACTCTGACTGCTCCATTGACACCAATTTGTTGGTTAGCACATTTTTAACTTACCACTGTCAAAACACATTTAACTAACATTATAAACCACTAAAACTCAACCTCAACGCTCCCTATCTTTTACTCTCACAGTTGGGTGATAAATTAAAGGAAAAACCAACATAAAGCCTCTCAGTAAGGTGTTGGACCACCATGAACAGCTTCAATGCGCCTTGGCATTCTACTTGTCTCTGGAACTTTAGTGGAGGGATGGAACACCATTATTTCAAAAGATATTCCCTCATTTGGTGTTTTGATGATGGTGATGGAGAGCGCTGTCTAACACTTTCCTCTTGCCATCTTGATCCTGTCTAATTCTTTCCTCTTGCCATCTTGATCCAAAATCGAAGTCAGCTCCCCCAATAACATACACTGATGTATGTAAGTTGCTCTGGATAAGAGTATCAGCTGAATTACTAAAATGTATATGAAACATGGGAAATATTTAGAAAATGATTTAAACATAATGTTTACGAGTAGAAAAATAAATCATTCTAAAAGTTTGCCAAACTATGTAATTCCCTCTGGTGTTAACTATCAGTAAAACTAACCAGATAATGGATAGAAAGTTGTTGGAAAAAGAAATAAACCCTGAAAGTTTTGGAAAGTTGTGGAAAATTTGGAAACGAATACCTGTATAATAGAAAATGCTTCATGTCTAACGTCATGTTTTCTGCGCGGGGTAACGGCTGGAAAAGTTGAAGTGTGTACTTTGAGTAGGCCTAATTAGAATCATGGAAAACCCTAAATTCGTGCAATGCCAGGTAAATGCAGATTTAATAATGTATGGCTTCACTTGGACAAATATTGCATGGCTTGAGAAAGACGAGGACTCAAAATGTAAATTGCGTTGTAAAACTTCTGATATTTCGAACATGGGAGAGGCAGCGCTATCTAGCCATGCTCAAGGAGCAAAGCACCAGTCTGCTGCTGCTTCACTTGTATCAGCTCTCAACGCTATCACCAGCTTTTCACCCCGGTGACTGACGTGACACCCTCTGCCAGCTGCAGGGCTTCCCTCTCATCCACCAACAAACAAGGCACCATTTTGGGTGCTGTGTCGAGAAATGAAGCCCTGACTGCAGAGGTACTGTGGGCGCTGAAGGTGGTTAATTCACACTATTCGTACAAGTCATGTGGAGACACCAGCCAGCTTTTTCAGGTAATGGTTGCCGACAGAAAGATAGCTTGTCAAATTTGCATGCGGTGAACGCGAGTGCTCATGTACTTTTGGACTAGCTCCTTATTTTAAGAAACCAACTTTGTCCAGCGTATCGAAGCAAAGATCCTATGTCATGTTATTTGATGAAAGCCTACATCATTATTTACAGGCTAAACAGTTAGACATGCATGTCAGGCTATGGGACGGGATTGAGGTGAAGACTAAATACATCGGCTCAGAGTTTTTGGAAAACTCATCAGCTCAAGATATCGCTGAGAAAATGAAGGAATTGCTTTCAGAGATCGGAATAAATAATCTCGTCCAAATCTCAATGGACGGGCCGAACCTGAATTGGAAAGTGTTCGAAATACTGCAGAACCAAGTGCAGAATGATGTGGGAAAGTCACTAATCAACATCGGTTTATACGTGTTGCACATACTGCACAATGCGTTCAGAGATGGATGTTAATCCACTGGATGGGAAGTTGAACACAGACTCTCTAGCCTTTATTGGCTGTTCCATGATTGTCCTGCCCGTCACGAAGATTTCATGACCACAACCGGATGTGACACGCCCATGCTTAAGTTTTGCAAGCACCGGTGGATTGAGAATGTCACCATGTCAGAAAGAGTATTGCTGGTCTGGCCGCATGTCAAATATCAAATCTAGATGGTAGGGAAAGATGAACTATCCAATCCAAAAGTGAAAGTCGTTTGAGGAGGTGATACGCTGTCCTGATCCTCTCTTCCCAGTGAAAGTGGGGATATTTAACAGCATTGAAAGACAAATAAACCCTTTCCTCACCATGTATCAGTCAGACCAACCCATGCTGCCCTTCCTCTCTGATGACATATACGAAACGATTAAAGGTAAGATAAACATATTGATGATTGTATACATTGCAGTCTTTTGGAAACACACACATATGTAATATGATTATTAGATTTTTAAAGATGATAATTTTTTCCAAATCCAGAGTAAGATATTATTGCTTGAGTGCAATAGGTTAACAAAGCTCCATAAAGCTGTCATAACAAACTTTTCAACAGCTTTGTTGTCCATCACATGTTTAGTTTTGGTTTTCATTTGTACATATCTGTGACAGAACATTTTGTTGTCTTAGAAACAGTACAGCAATAAACACTGAGGAAAAATCTTACAAAAGGCATTATGTATGTATTTTTATATAGCTAAAATGAAATAATTATTTATTGCACATAATAAAATCTGCATACAGCACTGTGGTTTGTATCTCCTAAACTATGAATGTGCAATGGTCACTCATTTGGTGTGTTTAGCTTAAAAAAGCGAGAACACTTCACCTATGGTTTGTAAATGCACATTGTACATTTTGCAGATTGTGTGATAAAACTGAAGCATACAATCCCTTTATTTTAATTGGTTGCAGGGCTGATGGGACGATTTCTGAAGGAAAAGCACCTGGAAGAGGCCACATCCACACTGAAGCTCCTCCATGTCCCTTTTCAGGACAGCAGTCTGCACTAGGACAGCTCTCAGATTGATACTGGATTTGCAGCAGAAGCCACCCTGAACAAACGCAAGTCTTCCAAAAACATTTCAGAGAGGCCGAGACTAGAGATTAAGATGGACTGCAAGAAACTCCTTGATCAGCCTTTCTTACAAAGTTGCTGAAAAAGGCTCCAGTGCAAAACACATTAGTGAGAAGCATGCAGTGCCTTGACCCAAGACACATGACTGGATGTAAGGAGCTATGCACAAGACAAATCAAATGAAAAGAAAGTTGCACATAATTGTTGAAGCTAAACACATAGAGGCAATGTGAGATGATATTCTTAGAGAGTTTAGAGTTTTGTGCTTTGGCAGCTCTTCTGGCTAATTTCAGGGTATTTGACCTGCAAAATGGATCGAGTGGACACCCTGCTGTATGAGACAATGGGGAAAAAAACATTTTCCAAAGTGTGGGATGTGGTGAAGTTTCTACTTGTCTTGTCTCATGGGAAGGCCAGTGTTGAGAGAGGATTTTCCATCAACAAAGAATTGACTGTTGACAATCAGAAGGAGAGGTCTCTTGTGGCTCAGAGGCTCATTGTTGACCATGTCTGGTCTGTTGGGGGCATAACCAAGGCAGAGATCAGGAGCCAGGCAGAAGTACCATGGCTACCTGGACGAAGAAAAGAGAAAGAAAGAACAGCAAGCTGATGACCTGAAGAGGAAGGCCCTCACAGATGAGCTAGATGATTTGAAAAAGAAGAGGGCTAGGATGGAAACTGATGTTTGTGCCCTTCAATCAGCAGATGAATATCCTGATAAAGCACAAGCTTCAAGCAATCTGACCATTATCACCAAATTCAACAGTTTCCGATGAAATGCAAAAGAAAAGAAAGCATCTCTGCTAAAGATCAAAAAGCAGATTGATGAGAAGCTAGCAGAAATGAAAAAATAAACTGTGTGGATTGTTTTGGGGAAATTTAAATAGGGACAATGGTAAATAGGAGGCATAGCTGTCTTAAAATTTTCTTATTTACATATATTTTATCCCAAATGACAGTTTCTCTGGCACTGCTGCCTTCTAAAGTTAATGTCAGTGTTACTGGACACATTTGGTTTCAAATTTTTTTTTCCCCCAAACATTCTTGTCTGTCCAAGTCATTTATGTTTATGATGGCTACAATGGAGTTTTCAGGGTTTGACGCATTATATTATTTAAGTCATACTGGTGTTAGCGAGCGTTATTTAAATAAATGTTAAGTTTGTGGTAAACCACATAGCATCATTAGTTGTCATTCATTTTAGTTAAGATATGCTGTGGTTAACTTTGACATGGAATTTTCTTCTTGTTTGTGTACATAGACAATTTAGGACATGTAGGTCATGACAATTTGCCTCAGAAGTCATGGAAAATTATTGGTAAAATGTGTATGAACCCTGTTGTTGTTTTGTTGCTGGAACGAACAGTAAAAGGAATGATTTCCTTCTACTGCTCTGCGGCTTGTGTCCTACCTGCCCCGCACTGTGACAGAAAGAAGATACAGTTTAGAAATAAGTTTGGGTGTCAACTCATTTCTCAAAACAGAAATAAGTTGACACCCCTCTAAAATAAATAGAATTTCCTCCTCAAGATATGAGCCTAAAAAATATGATCAGATGTGCTATTTAGCATAGTAGACTAATGTTAAAAACAGGTATTATAGCCAGAGCTCATTTTGGCTGAGTTAGTGGAGCATGGCACTTGCTAAAGCTGGTTGGTTGGAAACTTGCTAATTACTGCTTGGTTGGAAAATATTGAAATGCATGCCCCCAGTACTGTAAGTTGCTCTGGATGAGTGTATGCTTGTAAGTAATTGGTAAGCAGGTATTTGATGACATCCCAGTTAAGTACATTTTCTTGTTTAAACATAAAGGCCTTTAGCTTTCACTTAATTATAGTGTCCTGGCTCAAACCACTAAAACTACTGCAAAATAAATTAAATTAAATCCTGCCTTACACCCATCAAAAATATAATTTACTGTGCCAGAAATGAGCCAAATAACAAATTGGTTTATATACATCAGGCATGTGTCAGGCATGTGTGCAATATAGCATTACACATATCACTGCCTAACAACATAAAGACTTAAAATAAATAGGAGGAAGCATACAGCACGATTATCCATATGCAACAATATACTGGGCTAATCATTATTTAGATTCCAAGATATATAATATACATTTTACTGATTAATTAATTATACAATATTGTATCACTAATATATAAGTGATTAGGCAGAGTTATTCCTCTGTCCAGTATCTGTGTTCTTTTGACCATCTTTCTTTTCTTTTTATTGTCCGGTCTGAGATGACTTTTTCTTTGCAACTCTGCCTAGAAGGCCAGCATCCCGGTGTCACCTCTTCACTTTTGACATTGAGACTAGTGTTTTGCAGGTACTATTTAATAAAGCTGCCAGCTGAGGGCCTGTGAGGCACCCGTTTCTCAAACTAGACACTAATGTATTTGTCCTCTTGCTCAGTTGTGCACCGGGGCCTCCCACTCCTTTCTGTTCTGGTAATAGACCATTTGCGCTGTTCTGTGAAGGGAGTAGTGCACAACGTTGTACAAGAGCTTCAGTTTCTTGGCAATTTCTCGCATGGAATAGCCTTCATTTCTCAGAACAAGAATAGACTGAAGAGTTTCGGAAGTTATTTGTTTTTGGCCATTTTGAGTCTGTAATTGAACCCACAAACGCTGATACTGAAGATACTTAAGTAGTCTAAAGAAGGTCCGTTTTATTGCTCCAAATCAGAGAGAGAGGGCCTGCCAAGATGTGACACCTGTCCAAAAGCCAAGAACAATCAATACAACATTACGAAATCTACATTAAAATACATTCCATACCGTACTGTAGTGTAATAAGAAATGTCTGTTGAGGAAGAGTGGGAGTGTATTCGACGAAGAGGGGCATCTGGCCCCATAAAGTCTCCAAAAGACCCTTTGGGATGTTATTCAGGACTCCTGCATGACATGTGCTTCTGTAAAGATCTGGAACACCAGGTGTGGGCCATCAGCCCCACCCTCCTGAGCTCACCTGGAGAGGTGTGAAACTCTGAGCAAACTGGAATGTACTAAATGCATGATACTGTGGACATTTATCTGTAGTGTTTGGATTTCGCTTGTTTGCCATAAAGGGCAGATTATTCTGATATGCTTTATTGTACTGTACGGGTTATGGATCAAACTTCACAAGAACATTGTAGAAATGATTGTCCTTGTTGCATGTCTGACAACAACTGGCAGTAACTCCCCATCCATTCGATAATTTTGCATTGATTAAGGAGGGCAGTTCCTGTCCTTTGTGTTCATTGTGTTTGCCATGGCCACATGACTATTTGTGTTTTAGATATGTCTGATTTTAGGATAAATAGCCATGCCTCCAAAAGTTAATTGAGTTTGTCATCATTAAAGATACCTCCCAACACGTTGTGTTGTAGTCATATTTAAGAGTCTATCGTTAACAGAAGCTACTAGCACACCTTCGTGCTATAGTGTGCATTATGGTATACTTAGTAGACTTTTAGACTAGTTGGGATGACGTTGAATCGTGTTGGTATGTAACTGTATTTTGTAATGTAACTTTATTACTTGATTGTAATAAATTGTATTACTTTGGAATATTGATTACTACGGCACTCCTTGATCTTCACACTCAAGCTCGTAAGGCTACTGATAATCACACACACATGCGTAAGTCGAAGTGACCAGACGTGACATTCCTGATTTCTGGGTCTCTGAACAGTCTGGGTGATCCCAGGGACACATGCCATTGTGGGCATCCCTGAGTTCTGGGTTTCTGACCAGTCAGGGTGGACCCCAGAAACACATGTCATTTTAATATTAGGCTCGTGACGAAAGGAGTAGCAAACCTTTACTAAGGACGTCCAAAATATGGTCATCTGATAACATGATAACATTTATTTACTAACAATTTGGAGTCAGATTATACATTTATATTAATTTATCACTAGGGTTACATTCCCTTGCACTCATTTCCCCCGGTAACCTTATAAGTGGTAAACCTTTCAAATCACTCTCTAATACCCCTCACTACAGTGCAATATTAGAAAATATCTTAATTGTAGAACAAAATTTGATGTTGCAAGTCATGAGGTAGATTTAATAATGTTTTCTGTTAAATGACTGAGTAGAAGCTAGGACCCGGTATCTCTGTTCCTGTGTTGATTAGAAATAGAAGGAATTGAGTGCATGCAACTTATAAAGTAGACCTGTCTAATCTGTTAACTGTAACATGTCAACCTACTAGTCCAGGAACCCCTATTACATCTATTAAGAAGGCTATACTTAATATGAGATCTCTCGCCAACAAATCATTATTGGTAAATGACATCATAATATCCTACAACCTAGATTTTATGTTTTTCACTGAAACGTGGCTAACAGAAGATTGTAGTGCTACTGTTCTTAATGAGACAGCACCCAAAAAATGTGGTTATGTGAATAAGTGTCAAAATTATAGGAAAGGAGGAGTGGCTGCCCTATTCAAAGATAAATTCCAGTGCAAAGAAAATACACTTGGTAATTTTATTTCTTTTGAATACCTCTGATTTACATTGAAGGGTGCCCCCAAAATTTTGTTTTTAACCATTCGCAGACCTCCACGATATTCTGCAAATTTTATTGATGATTTTGCTGAACTACTCTCTGTTATATAAGTTGATTATAACTTGTTTATTATTACAGGGGATTTTAACATCCACATAGATAATAATATGGACAGTAATGCCAAAGAACTTTTTGCATTACTTGACACTTTTGATCTCACTCAACATGTGAAAGAGCGTACACACACTGGAGGCCACATTCTAGATCTGGTTATCTCTAAAGGTCTCAATATTTCCTCTGTCATGGTTAAAGACTTAGCCTTGTCTAATCATTTCTGTGTCTTTTTTGAATCACTGATCATCCCAGATGTTCAAGTGAACTCTGTTTCTGTTAAGAAAAGGTACATTAATGAGAGTTCCAATGTTCAGTTTATGGAAGCCATAGCTAACAATAACTGCTGAGTCAGCTGATGTACTCCTGGATAATTTTAATGCCAAAATATTGAATGTCATGGATAATGTTGCACCGGTAAAAGGTAAAGAACACTATGAGCAAACAGAAAACACCATGGAGAACCACCATGATGTTAAGTGGCCTAATAAGAGAATGTAGGAAAACTAGACTTCAAATCCACTATGACATCTATAAATAAAGCCTTGGTAGCTTCAACCATGAGTTACGCAGGGCTAGACAGCAACATTTATTGGGAATGATCAACAAGAATATCAACAATACTCGCACTCTATTTGCCATGGTCGACAACCTTACAAACCCCCTAAAGCAGATAGCATTATAACTCATGTCCACTGTGAAATGTAATGAATTTGCATGTTTCTTTAGTGAAAAAATTTGAAGGATTAGACGGACCATCAGAACTACACAGTGTAACAATGACACTGTACCTTCACTATGACCAACAAGACATAATTTGGTTATTATGTCGCAATTTCATACAATTGATCAAAAATCCCTAGAAGAAACAGTTTGACATCTTAAAGCTTCCACATAGTCTCGACACACTGCCATCATATTTTTTTAAAACAATTTTTAACTCTATAACAATGGACCTACATCAAATAGTTAATAACTCTCTGCAATCTGGCATTTTCCCAGCATCTCTAAAAACAGCTGCCATTAAGCCCCTATTAAGTTAAAAATGAGAACACTGGATGCATCTATATTGAACAACTATAGACCTGTATCAAATCTCCCTTTTATAGCCAAGATCATCGAGAAGGTTGTCTTCAATCAACTCAGCAATTTTGTGAACTCAAGTGGTCTCTTAGACAAATTTCAGTCAGGCTTCCGACCTCACCACAGTAATGAAACGGCCCTGATAAATGTTTTAAATGATATATGGCTGAATACTGATTCGGATAAAATAACAGTTCTGGGTCTATTAGATCTCAGTGCAGCATTTGACTGTAATGACCACCGGGATCAGGGGTTTGAGGTTCCAATTGCGGAACGCAACTGTCGATTTATTAGCGAAAGCACAAGGGATAAGGCACGAGCAAAACAAGGGACAGGCAGGCAGATTCGGTAACCAGGTGATCAGTCCGCGGAGACGACGGTACATGAAGGAACAGGCAGGCAGGATAATCCACGGGACAGGCAGGCGGGTACGGTAACCAGGTAATCAGTCCACGAAGGCGACAGTACAGGCAGGAGCAAGCAGGTAGGAGAATCCACTGGGCAGTCGGGCAGGTCAAAAGGCAGGATACTAGGCTACAAGACAAAGGGGAATAGGGCAAGAAAAGGAGAGGACAACGGGCTGGAAATGAGAACAAGGAAGAGCGCTATGCGAAGGCTTGGCAGGTCCACTAAGAACAATACCTCACAACTGAGTGGAGGTGGAAAACAGGCTGATATAGAGAGGGTAATGAAGAACAGGTGTTCAGTATTCCGGTGATTGGGATCTGGATTGCGGGCTGCGTTCAGGTGCATTGGGAAGTGACTGTGTCGCGGTGGCCGGTAAGGAACACGAGAGGGAGGGGCTGGGGCCGGAATGATGCGAGGACCTCACATTGACACTGTAGATCACAGAACACTTCTAGATAGGCTGTAAAATTGGGTAGGACTCTCCAGGACAGTCCTTAATTAGTTCAGATCTTATCTAGATGGCCGAAGTTACTTTGTCACCATTGGTAATCATGAATCTGATAGGGTGGCTATGACATGCAGAATTCCCCAGGGATCAGTTCTCAGACTGCTTCTGTTCAATCTCTATATGCTACCTCTGGGCCAAATTCTACAGAACACATTAACTACCATAGCTGTGCAGATGATACTCAAATATATATGGCTCTTGAACTGTATGACATCAGCTCAATAGACTCACTGTGTCACTGTATAGAGCACATAAATACCTGGATGAAAAATATAGCCAGAATCAAGAGCTTGGTGTCCCAAAAAGACCAAGAGAAGCTCATCCATGCTTTTATCTCTAGTAGGGTTGACTACTGTAATAGCCGCTTAACTGGACTTCACAAAAAGACTGTAAAACAGCTGCAACTCATTCAGAATGCAGCTGCTAGAATGTTAACCAGGACCAAGAGAACAGAGCACATCACTCCGAAATCTTTGCACTGGCTTCCAGTCAGTTACAGAATAGATTTTAAAGTGGTGCTTTTAGTTTATAAATGACTGAATGGTTTAGGCCCTGAATACATTTCTGATATGTTTGAAGAATATAAGCCGAGCAGGGCTCTTAGATCCATGAACACAGGGCAGCTAGTACAGCCCAGAGTCCAAACTAAACATGGTCAAGCTGCGTTTCGCAGTTATGCTGCACACAACTGCAATAATCTACCAGAAAATCTTAGACGTGTCCCAAACGTATCAATTTTTAAATCCAGGTTAAAAACACTTATCTTTTCACTCGCATATGTCTGAACGCTTAAACTTAACTGCACTGTTTAGCCTTACAGCTTTTATAGCTTCCTATGTTTTCATCCCGTTTGTATTCTGTTTCTGTTTTATTATTTTATGTTTTATTATTATGATGTTGTTTTGATGTTTTCATTTGAGTTTTTGTTTTTGTGCTATTGTATTTTTATATTTTTTCTTTTTCTTTGTAAATCACATTGAATTGCTTCTATATATGAATTGCTATATAAATAAACTTGCTTGCTTGCTTGTTAAATTATCTTTGTGAGGTAATTAATTTGTCTGTAGAATAACATCTGTTTTGAAGTTATTACCTGTACAATAATTGAATATACAATAAAAAAATTGAAAAGTAGCAGCCTAAAGGAGATGGAGTAGATTACAGCCCACAGTTTGAAGCAGTTCTGCATGTTAACTTTAATACATCTGCAGAAACTGCTCTTTCTATTTCTGTTGTTCCATATTAGTCACATAATTTCAGATCAGTTCACACATTATTTACTTTTTTACATCAAGTTTCCATGCTTTCATCATGCTTATATGTCTGCTAACCTTCCTCTTTGTCTTGCAGTTGAATGCATCCAGAGTAGCAAGTATCCTACTATTTCTTTTTTTATTTTGATGTTCACTGCTTTTATTTGGGAAGCCATTTATTGACTGAATCTGAATATGTAACTAATGAGAAAATCGTTTGTATAGTCTAACTCCATTGGAAACATTTTGGACCAAAATGAAGTGAGTTGGCAACCAAGACATTCTGTACTGGAGAAGTACCCAATGTTTTTGGCTACTAGATCACCAACAACAGTCTGCTCTGCTGGGAGTAGCCCTGAAGTACCTAGTCGTGCATTTCACCAGTAGGCGTATGGTCTCATGAGTCTTCTCAAGTGCCCCCTGTGGATAGGCCAAGTACCCAGAGCGGTCCTATTACTCTGGTTTGGGATCCACTGCTGTACTGCACTGATATACATTTATCGTTCTCCCTTTCAGGCCACACCACTGCGGCACAAACCCAAGGCCTGGCAATGGGATCGAGGACCGAGGCCTGGCCTCCACCTCATCCTACAAAGACCTGTGATGATCTATGACTGTCAATAGTTATTGAATAGGATAATCTTCTGGATTTTATTATTCACGCCTTATATCCTCATCAACTAATGAGGATTTTTGTTCATAATAACAATGAACTGGTTTGTGCAACATGTCCTTAAGATTTTTTAGAGAGTTGAAATAAGAATTGTTCAAAGGTGCTCTAGTGTTAAAACCAGCTAGTGATGAAAGCAAAATTGAACACCTCACAAAGCTCTGCATTTTGTGGGAAATGTCAATCAATGGGTGTCGTGATATATCTTTATCTATAATTTGACATCAAATAAAATGTATGATTTGCATGTTTGCTTCTGTATTTGATCTTTCTAGATGCTAAATGGCATTACTTAGGATAAAAAAAATACATATTTAAATGTTATTTAGCTCATATTATTTCAAGTTCACACAGCGATTGGTTGCAAATACTACAAAGAATTTCACACCACTCAGGTAATTTCCTTCTCAAATTCATATTTTGTTCTTCAGAATATGGCTATATTTAGAAATTAGTGCAGGCTATTGTCAGTCCGTCTACAATGACACCAACGAATTCAGCAAAATGTTGCCATGCTTGTTTTTTCTTGTGGAGATCTCTGTTCTTATTTAAAGTAGGGTTGTACAGTGTGGGGTATCCCATACACTGCTGATAAGTTTTTCTTTACGGAACAAATTTTTTTTGACAGAACAAAAAAACGATAGTTGTTGTACCTTCACCAGAAAAGAGGAACAATCCTTCACGCACACTTCGCCTCCCATGGTTTGCTTCACTCTGCTCCTAATTGCCACTTGGCTCCTCCTACTTCACTTTCTACCATTGGCAATACATTAAAACTCGTCACCAACTGAAAAAGTCAGGTCTTAACGTACACTACTCAAATAAGCCTGTTTCAGCAAGCACTTTGTGGTTCTTAATGCCCCCAAAGATTTCACTGATGTTAGAAGTTACTGTATTGTGTGAAGTGTTACAGGTGTATAGACATTAGCACTAAATGATTAAAACTAGAGTAATTATTCTCAGTTTTGAAGCACAACACACTAAACTTAGAGAAATGGTGATGTTGCTGTTCTTTATTACCAACATTAACAACTGAATGTCCTTTTTAATTTTTCAGTATTCCAGATAAGTTTACACTGTGGGAATGTCAAATACATTTCAGTGAGTGCAGGATATTAATATACACTGCTCAAAAAATTAAGGGAGCACTTAAATCACACGTTGGGTCTTGATGAACGTAATATATTAAAGATCAAAATCTTTACTGTACATTGTGTAATTTGTTGAGAAAAAAATTATGTAACAACGGTCAATGGAAACCAAAATCACCAACCGATTGAGGGCAGGAATCAAACTCACACCGAAAATCAAAGTAAACAACTGAAATCACAGGCTGTTCCAACTTGCGTGAATTTCATCACAGCAACTCAGAATGTGACTCAGTAGTTTGTATGGCCCCCACGTGCCTGTATGCACTCCTGACAATGGGCATGCTTCTGATGAGACGGTGGATTTCCTCCCAGACCTGGATCAGGGCCTCAATGATCTCCTGGACCGTCTGTGGTGCTACTTCGCGGCGTCGGATGCACCGATACATGACGTCCCAGAGGTTCTCAATTTGATTCAGGTCTGGGGAAGGTGAGGGCTAGTAAATGGCATCAATGCCTTCGTCATCGAGGAACTGCCTACACACTCTGGCCACAAGAGGCCAGGCCATTCTCCTGCACCAGGACGAACCCAGGGCCCACTACATCAGCGTAAGGTCTAACGATGGGTCTGAGGATTTCATCCTTGATACCTAACAGCAGTCAGGGTACCGTTGGCTAGCATGTGGAGGTCTGTGCGACCCTCCAAGGATATGATTCCCCAGACCATCACTGACCCACTGCCAAACCAGTCATGCTTGATGATGTTGCAGGCAGCATAACATTTACCATGGGATCTCCAGACTCGTTTACGTCTGTCACATGTGCTCAGTGTGAACCTGTTCTCATCTGTGACAAGAACGGGGCGCCAGTGGCAGACCTGACAATTCTGGTGTTCTCTGGTGAATACCAGAGCTGCATGGTGCTGAGCGGTGAGCACATGGACCACTAGACTGGACATCGGGCCCTCACACCATTCTCTAACAGTTTGGTCAGAAACATGCACACCAGTACCCCTCTGGACGTCATTTTGTAGGGCTCTGGCAGTGCTCTTCCACCTTGCACAAAGGAGCAGATACGGTCCTGCTCCTGGGGTTGATGCCCTTCTACAACCCTGTCCAGCTCTTCTCGTGTAACGGCCCGTCTCCTGGTATCTCCTCCATGCTCCATCCTCCAGACTGTACTGGGAAACACGGCAAACCTTCTTGTGACGGCACATATGGATGTGCCATCCTGGAGGAGCTGGACAACCTGTGCAACCTGAATGGGCTGCAGGTATCGCCTCATGCTACCAGTAGTGACAAGGACACTAGCAAAACGCAAAACTAGAGAAGAATCAGTCAGGAAGGATAAGGAGAGAGCAATTGTCTGTGGCCACCATTTGCAAAACCATTGCCTTTCTGGGGGTTGTCCTACTTTTGCCTCTCCAGTGCACCTGTTGTCACTTTCATTTGCACCAAAACAGGTGACATTGATTCACAACTGCTTATGCTTCCTAACCGGACAGATTGATATCCCTGAAGAGTAAATGACTTGGTGTTATACTGTGATGATTACGTGTTCCCATAATTTTTTTGAGCAGTGTATTACATATACACTATTGGACAAATGTATGCGGACACGCCTACAAATGATTGAGTTTACATGTTTCAGCCACACCCGTTGGTCACAGGTGCATAAAATCTAGCACACAGCCATGAAATCTCCATAGACAAACATTGGCAGTACTGCGAGTCGTACTGATGAGTTTAGTGACTAAACATGCCACACTGTAGGATGCCACCTTTGCCACAAGTCAGTTTGTGAAATATCTGCGCTACTAGATCTGCCCCGGTCAACTGTAAGTGCTATTATTGTGAAGTGGAAGCATCTAGAAGTAACAACAGCCCAGTTATGAAGTGGTAGACCATGCAAACTCACAGAATTGGGCTGCCGAGTGCTGAATCTGTTGCATCACTCACCACAGAGTTCCAAACAGCCTCTGGAAGCAACATCAGCACAAGAACTGTGTGTCGGACGTTTCCATGGTCAAGCAGCTGTACGCATGACTCACAACATGCAATGCCAAGCATTATTTTCTAATTTAAGAAGCGGCAGAGACAAAGTTGCCAGTGTGATTTACGGAACTGTTGCATCTCTTCGAAATGAGCGTAGAAGTGATCACAGATTGATAAATCAGATAGAGCAGTGGATGTGAGAATGCGCTGCACCTGTCCTTATTAATGTATGATCATCAACCTATAAATTGACATCTTTCAGTAGCAGTATAGCCTAAAAAAGCTAATTAACTATTCATCTCATGTTACGGAACACTTTCGCGTCTTAGCCCAGAGCCGAGGTCCTTTAGAAGAGCAAGCTTTGCCATCATTAGGGTAACTGCTCGACCCAGACCCACTGGTTTATTTATCCTCTCACTAGTCCATTTAAGACCTGTTAGCTAATCAAGATGCCAGCCGCCAAAATTATAATGACCATTTATGATCTCCCAGTATGTTGATACCATAGGCCTGAGTAAATTAGGCAAAGCAAGTTTATTATTCTAGCACATTACATACACAAAGGCAATTCAGACCTTACAAAGACATGAACAACAGAAATAAGAGATAGATAATGCAGAATAAAGTAAAATAACTAAATAACAAATGGGGGTAGTGATACAAACGTACCACAATATTGTACGTGCTCTATCCTCTATCTTACTTTATATTACCCATTTTTATAATTGTGGATGTTGTTACTGAGGCTGTAACGATTGTTGTTTTTTGTGATGTTCTTATTGCGAATCAAGCATTATCTTATTTTTTGGCGTTGTTTTACACGGTCTCTGACCAGACGTGTGTTTGATTGTAAGGATACGGCAAAGATAATATTGATGAATCCCAGCTCTGTCTGTGAAAAGATCGTACAATCATTTTAAGATCAAATTTGATCTTACGCGTATTTCATCAATGAGGGCCATTGTCTGGAGTTGATTGAACAGTTTTAAGTGTACTAAAAGCGATGCTTCCCCTCTTATAAGAATATCAGTACGGTTCCCCTTTTCATTCCACCTTAATGGCATCTGTGGTTGACAGATTGAAATGCAATAGATTAGATACACATTTGCTTTACGTGAGCCACATGTTGGCGCAAACAAAACATAGAATCTGGAATTTTCAAATACAGGAATATGTTTTCTAACCTGTAGGTGTCTGAAAAGTAACTTTTGGAAAGGTTTTCCCCAGCAACTCAAAGTAGGCAAATGTTCCTTCCATGTATAGATCTGCAGCTCTCATTCAAAAGTAGAACAAGGTTAAAAGAGGCAAAGGGGTTGTTCCTCGTAATCGGAAGCAAGAAAGACGTTGGCCTAAGGTCATGGACTTTAATTTGCTTCCAGACACGGAATGTGGTATGTATAATGGATTATGAATACAAAGTGATTCATCCAGGTTGACATCGGACATGATCACTGCACCAATGTAATTCTATTTTGCATTCTTTTGTTGTACATTTTAGCCATATCTGCACGCACACACACTCCTGTACGAACTCCCTGCTGATAATCCCTTTACGTGATACATCTATTGTTTACATGGCTTGTGGACATTGCATAATGATAACCACCCTCAAAGTATATCAGAGTAATCTTAATTAATAGATTGTTTTGTTTTCTGTGGAGGATATCTCTTCCCTATTCTCCCTGTCTTTGTAATCTGTGCAGATCCTGTTTGACACCTCTCTCATTTGCCAATTTTTCCCCTCTATGTCCACTCCTTCTAGTTTGTCTGAAATATCAGTGAGATGAGCTCTTCAAAGTAGAGGCTTAATGTTACCTTCATTAGCTTCCTTAGGTAATTATTCCACATGGGTTGAAATAAAAACATGAGAAAGGGAAACAGAGATAGAGGGCGATAGAAAGGGATGTAGAAGCTAAAATCAGTCATGTTGACTAGAGATCTACGCCAGTGCTTTTGCCTCAGTGGAGACATGCAACCTTATGTTTTCTTTCTCCTCCCTTCTCTCTTTTTTCTCTCCAGTTTCTCTTCTTTCATCAATGGAACCAGTTACATATCTGAAAAACAGCATCCCAATTTCATTTAGCCAACTTCTAGCACGCTGACAAAATTTTTATATATGATTATGCATTTACAGTTTTTTCCAATTGCTAACACACTAAAATGACATGCACAGCACAATTATTTAAACTGACACACAGAGAGCAAAACCTCTTCTCACGTCTCCAAAGTCTAAACACATTTTCTGCTTTACACACATTTTGCAATTCAAAATGGCACTTTTTAAATGCACTGCACACGGTTCTCTGCATAAGACACAACAATCTGACATAAAGTCACATGTTTGCCATTTCAAAACACTGCCATTCAAAATGACACTACATGAGCTAATTAGCCAATACTTGTGCCACCTGGCCAAACAGCTCAATGGTTAATTGTTACCACTTCAATCAGGAAGTAAGCACAATGAAAAGACCACAGATGAGCACCTTTTTTCTTACAACAACAATGGAAGATGTAGAGAGAGGAAGAGGAAGAGGAAGAGGGAGGGTGAGAATGAGAGGGGGAGGAAGAGTGAGAGGTAGGGGTAGAGCTGGTGGAGGTGTTCATGGCCAAAGAAGACAACAACTTTCAAATGAAATCAGAGCAACCTTAGTTGATTATGTCATCAAACATGGGCTGACAATACGAGAGGCTGGACAGAGAGTGCAGCCCAACTTGAGCCATTTTACTGTCGCCTGTGTCATCTGGACATTTAGACTGGAGTACAGGTATGTAACCAAAATTTCTTTCACACTATGTAGTACACTCCATGTCATAGTGTATCAATTGGGTGACACCTGTTTACTTCATGAATGGCTGATGTCATACACTAACTGTACAAGTTTCCTGTACAATTTACTCTACTGTGGGGGAAATATCTTTAGGCTGCATTGTCCAAGCCCTATATTTTTGTTTTTCTAAAGGACTGAGAGACGCAATTTTTTCCGCAATTTTCAGTTTCTGTTTTTTGTGAGCATATTTTTGTTCAGTCCAATGTAAATATATCTGCTGTGCATATGTTGCACTGACTTGTTTGGTGGAAAATAAAAAAAATAAATGTTTCAACAGCATGTGTGTGTATCTGCAAATATTTCTGTGCATGTGAACAATCTGAAGAATTTTCTACAATTTGAACTATTTTAGTATTATGGCAAAGCATACTAAAGATGAGAGTGCTTTTCATTATGCCCAACAGTGTGTAGTTCGTTAGACAAAAATCTGGTAATATGAATAAAGTGTGTGCCATTTTGTGCAAACATTTGATTTTGATAATGCTCTATGTAGTTTTGGTTGCAGTGCTTCATTTTGCAGGATATATGAGGTATTTTGCAGTTTGGGTGTGTGGTTTTGTGAATTGTGTTAAGTATTTTGATAAAACCAGCCTAGTTTGCAAAATTGTGTTTTAGCAATTGGAAAAAACTGTAATATGCTTATTTTAGCACAGATGAGCCAAAAATAACACATGGTCACACCACACAGTCATCATAATTTGTTTTCCATTTCTTTGGTGTAAAACCTTTATCACCAAAGTGCACAATTAGGGGGAATATAAGTGTTTTTAATTGACTTTTTTATGTCAAATGTTCAATCATGTTATACATGATGATCAAATGTCATGTTCAAATGATCACTCCTTTCCAGACAGGTGTACTATATGTGACTTAGCAGTGTAAGTTCATTAGTATGCAAGGCCGTTGTGTCCCCATGCATGGCTGGGTATTATATGTTAAGCTAATTTAAACAGAGAAGAGGAGGGCAGAGCACATCGTTAATCACAGATGCAGTGTTTGGTTGAAGGAGAAGAGACAATACTGGAATGGATGTTTCAACTAAATTTGTTTCAATGGATGTTTCAACTAAAGTTGGTAGACAGAATAACAAAAACCCCTAACAATATATAATATCAAGGACCTAATAAGGAGTAGGGCCACCCTTTACCTTCAGAACAGCTCCAGTCCTTCTTGGAAAGCTGTCATACAAGTCCTGAACTGTGTGTAGTGGGTTATAGCACCGTTCTTCAAGAAGAAAAGCATCCAGTTGTTTGAGGGATGAAGGAGTTGGAAATCTACTCTTTGCTCCAGAACTTCCCAAAAATTTTCAGTGATGTTCAGATCTGGTGATTGTGGAGGCCATGGAAGATGCTTCATGTCATCCTGGTGCTAATAAAACCATTCGTGAATTTGTTCAGCAGATCCTATGGTGCCATAATGATCCTGGAATAATGGAACATCATGAGGGAACATTGTTTGTGCCAAAGGCTGCACCTGTTCTTGTAAAATGACTCCCACAAAATGGCTGACCATACCATAACACATCCCCCACCATTTATAACAGCTTGGTAGCAGACATTGTGGGCAGAATGCATCCTTTGGCTTTCTAAAAATGTAAACCCGTCCAGAAGTCATATTACTTTTCCCATTGGTCAGAGGTCCAAGTTTTGTGCTCCTTCCACCAAGCATGTTTGTGCGTTAGCCTTGGATAGAAGTGTTTTCCAAATTGTGGCCTTGTCAAGCTCACAATGTAAAGTTTTGGTTGAGACTGTGTCACAGGGATGCTGATTGTCTTTACTGATTCCAATGTTGGACAGGTTCCTAGAAATTGCAACAGATTACAAAAGTAACCTATCCAACTGTTAATGTATATGCTCCAGTTGGGAGACAGGTGATAGGTGGGTGATGGCATAACAAAGCTGTGACTCTAAGTTGCTGTCTGTGACATGGGAATGAAAGCATGACTTGATTCGGCACATTGTAGAGAAGGTGCACTCACATTCATGAGTTGATCCAAAGATGGACAGTATTTCTGCAGACAAGCCATAGGTGCTCTCCTGGAATGTTTTCCCATAATTCAAAGATGGAACTTTTCCCTGGCATGTATATTAGTTAGTTTATCTTGAATTTCTTTGTTGGGCAGGTTAAAAGTCTCAGCTAAGATCTTTATCTTCTCTACTGGGAAGGTGAAAGGCTCCCTGATAATCTTTTTACCAAAATGTGTAAAGCAGGAGGAAAATGTTTCTCATCTGACTTATGGTCGTTCCGAATCTCTCCCTTTCCCAAAGCCCCTTCACATGTCTTATTCAGAATTGGGAAATGAGTGAGATCACTGTCTTTTAATTGTGCAGCCTTCACTCCTAGCTTCCTTTGTGAAACTTTTGACACCGCACACCAAGTATTCCATGTGTTTTCCCTCGCCTTGCAACTGCAGATTCAGCCCGGTATGATGAAGTCACTGAGGAAATGTAGGTTGATTTTCCAGTGCTTGTCTCTTAAATATCCCATACTAGTGTCATGGATGAAGTGGTCTATCTCAGGTAGTAATTAAATAAATAGTCTCAGGACATTGCCATCTCATTTGACTATGCAGAATTATGTCCCCATGAGCAGCATTCACTTACTCCAAACAACAGAAATTGGTGATGACGTAGTGGATGTGTTCAAATAGTTATTGACATTGGCACCAACAAAGTTAGAAAGAAACTGTAAGAGGTTACAAAGCAGAACATGGCGGCATTGTATAAATTAGCTAGAAAGTTGCGTCAACATGGAGTAATTGTTTCTGGCCCCCTTCCAGTTAGGGTTGGTGATGAGATCTACAGCAGACTCACACAAGTCATTCGCTGGTAAAAAAACGAATTCTGCCCGTCGCAGGACATTAAGTTTATAGATAACTGTCTCTCTTTTTGGGACTCGTCCATAAAAAGGACTAAGCCTGATGACCTGTTGAGGAGCGACGGACTTCATCCTAGCCGGCATGGTGCTTTTCTCTCATCTGGGAACATAGACATGAGCCTCACTCCTGTAGCCTCACAATGAGACAGAGTGCAGTTGTTAGGCAGCCTGCTGTGAGGCAGCCTGCTAGCATAGTGGTGTCTGTCGATAGCATAGTCAGAGTTGTGAGCATGGTTTTCTCCATTGAGACTGTGACTCGATCAACAAAACAAGGTGGTGTTTACCATAGCAATATTATTAGAATAAAGCCTTCCTCCATTCCAGTCATGAACAGAAAAGTGTATTACCTTGCATCTCAAAACTGGACTACTTAATGATAAATCTCTTGCTTCAGAGGGAATTACAATTAATTAATCACAAACTGGATATAATTGGCCTGTGTGAAACCTGGCTAAAGCCTGATGAATTTACTGCCCTAAATGAGGCCTCTCTTCCTGGCTTCACTAGTGATCAAATCCCCTGTGATTCCCACAGACTGGGAGGTGTTGCTAAAATTTATGACCCCAATAATCAATTTACACTCAAACAAACGACTGGGTTTCTGTCTTTTGATGTTTTAGTTATGAAAGCTATGCAGGCCACTCAATCATTTTTCATAGCTACTTGCCCCCTGGGCTATTCAAAGTGTTCCTCAATGAGGTCCCAGAAATATTATTTTGGGCAACTTCAATATTCATGTGGAAATTCCATTGATCCTCTCCAAAAGGCCTTTGAAGCCATAATTGATTCAGTGGGTTTTGTTCCACTTCTCAGGACCTAAACATTGCCACAATCATAACTTAGATTTAGTTTTCAGATATTGCAGATCTGTTTTTCCTCATAATCCTGGAATATCGGACCACCATGTGATTGTTTTCCATCCAAACAACTAACCCACTTGCACCTCAAACACGTATGTTTAAAAGCCATAGTATACCCTGCTGAGCCAAAACATTATGACCACTCACAGGTGAAGTGAATAATGTTGATCGTCTCTTAGTCTCACCAGGCCACACCTCCAATCATGTCTGGCCTCCTTGGAGGTCTGGAAATGTGCCTATTAAAAAAAGATTTATTTTGGATGTTAGTTTTCAAAAAACCTCCACACACAGGCTTGTTGAAGGCAGGCTTCGCGTGGTTTCACTATTTCTTCAAACTGGATAGAACACATTTCTTGAAAGTTCTTAGCTCCTACCTAGGTTGCAACATCAGAAAATATGCAAAGATAGAGGGAAAATTGAAATCTGTTTTGGAAGAACTATACTCTATTCATAACATTGAGTCAATAAAGCCATTACAACTATTCGGCATAAATGCTGTTCTGAAAAAAGGTGATGTTTGGTGTGCCTTCCTACAGTACAGGCTATGGTAAAATTTTAATTTGTCAAGCATAGCCAACAGTCTAAAAATATTTGAAATGGAAAATTGTCAAGTCAGTGATACTAGTGGTTTCTCCTGATTTCAATAATCGAGGATCAGTTTTGTGTTCTGAATGCAAAAGTAATCGCAACAGCATACACAGATCAAAACGAGACAGTGGACGAGAAAATTTCCTAAGGGCATTACACCATAGTTTTTGGTACTCCTGAAAAATTTGTTGGCATGGAAAAATGGCGACACTTGATCCAGTCTTGGCACATCTTGGGGTTGAGACTGCTGCGCCTCCTTTTTTCGTTCACAAAATCGCAAATTCTTTCTACCTCGTCCACACTTCTTTTATATTTTCAAAGAAGATCGCGACAGGAGCTACATACCGCTTAAGAAAACCCATCATTCTGCATTACCTGTCCTATTATCTCTTTGAAAGTGTGTAGTTTGTTGTCCGGTTGCAAAAACAATGATTTACGTAGAAAAAGGTTATGTTTGTCACTGATATGGTTCACCAGAAATGCAACATACATCCACAGATTTTAGTGGTGTTTTATTTGACAATTTTGCAGTCATCTTCACTTTGCTAGCTACTGTTAAACTGAAGGCATTTTTCTAGTAATCACCTGTATAAGCCCCTCCTAAGCAATTCATTTGATTGGTTTAATGTGTTTTCAGGCTTTAGCCCAAGCAATGAATTTGATTGGGTTAACGTGTTTTGAGATGTTACTGAAAAATAAAATATTTTTCTCACCCCTTTGCAACAGAAATCCAATAGGTATTCCCCAGGCCTAGTGACAAGTTAGGCCTGGTTTAAGAGGCTAATCATCTCCTACAAAGGGCACATATCAAGGTCTGGGTAGATTTGATGGAAAGCGAACAATCAGTTCTTGTAGTCAACGTGTTGGATGCAGTAGAAATGGGCAGGAGTAAAGACCTGAGCGACTTTGACAACAGCCAAATTGTTATGGCCAGACGACTGGGTGAGTGCATCTCTGAAACGACAAGGCTTGTGGGGTGCCAATGGTCAACAATAGTGAGTACCGACCAACCTTTTTTATTGTAACACATGATAAAACTACTGTGTGCTACGGCCTGCTCGAAAAGTACTCTTGTGACATATTACATCCAATCCTCCCCGATATGTGACCTGAAGTGTGGCCAGTGAAGAGGGCTGGTTAGCCAATGACGGGTAAGATCCCAACTGTGATATTGGGACAACTTAAGACAGGCAAAGTTGTGCATCTGGTCACAATCCACAATATACATACCCGAGGTAGATGTGTACGTAACCCAGAAACAGGATCTGTGTAGAACAAATAGTGCAATCACTAGACCAAGAACATGTGGTGCTTTCTAGGTCTGGTGAGGTTGTCGAGTGTCAGTCAGACAAATGCACTGGATTCCCAACTGCATTGTTACAGTCTCACTCGTGACTGGTGCACCAACCCACATGCCAATTGTTTTTTTTTTTGTGTTTTTTCTTGAGTGTGGGCCCTCACATCTCCCGGAAATAAAAGCAAGGGACGACGCAACACTTACATAGTATTGGGTTTGCCTGTCTGTATTTTGTGTGACTTTGTGTGATTGAGTGTGAAATGATGCATTAGAAAAAGGAAAAAAAAGGGAAAAGGAGGGGGTGCAGAAATGATGCTAATAATGACAGTATTCACCATTGACTTGGTTGAAATTAATGACTGATCTGCACAAAAAAAAAGTACCCACCAACAGTGGTCCGAGGGGGGACAAACCAGTGACAGTGTTGGGCACTGTCACTGTCACTGTCATCATTGATGGAAATATTAATGATGGTTACAGGAGGAATGTGTCACAACACAAAGTGCATCACTCCCTGCTGTGTAGCTGCAGACTGGTCAGAATGCCCATGATGACCCGTCCACCATTGAAAGCACCTACAATGGGCACGCAAGCGTTGGAATTGGACATTTGGGCAGTGGAAGAAGTTTGCCAGGTCCAATGATTCATGTTTACTTTCACATCATGTGAATGTCTGTGTACGTGTGTACCGTTTACCGGGGAAAGAGATGGCACCAGGATGCACTGTGGGAAGATGGTGATGGAAAGAAGGTGGAAAGAGTGTGATGCTTTGGGCAATGTTCTGCTGGGAATCCCTGAGGCCGAGCATTCATGTGGATGTCAATTTGACACGTGCCACCTACTTAAACATTGTTGCAGACCAGGTACACTTCACAGCAATGGTATTCCCTGATGGCAGTGGCCTCTTTCAGCAGGATAATGCGCCCTGCCACACTGCACACATTATTCGGGAATGGTCTGAGGAACATGAAGGGTTCAAGGTGTTGACCTGGCCCCCAAATTCCCCAGATGTCAATCCGATTGAGCATCTGTGGGATGTGCTGGAGCAACAAGTCTGTGGCTCACGGGTTGTCGTGACATCTACATGCACTCGTAAAAATAGCTTTTTTTTGTGTGTAGGACACAATTTTCATCCTATGGCGAACCTCGTACTGTAGGCAACCACTTTTTGTGTACATGACATGATTTTTCTGAGGGAGTCAGAGTGAACTAATTAATTGTTTGTTAATTCTTCTGTTACCTCACACATAGCCTATGCTGAAACCATCGTTATGTAGCCTGAAATGTAAACCCATCCATTCCCATTTAAATGTGTTCCAAATAAATATCTTGCAGTTTTTGTGCAAACTGGCTACCGTAAATGCGGGATCAATAGCTGATGTATTGTATTAAATGCATTATAAAGACGATCGTTTAATACACACAAAAAACTGAAGCTCTTGAAAGAGATTATGAAGAAAGTCGTGTAATATACATAAAAATGAGATCTGTATATAACATGAATTATTAAGAAAATCGTGTCCTGTACACGAAATAAACTGCCTTTTACGTTCACTAGAAAATTGTCCTGTACATGAAAAAAATGCCTTTTACGTGTGCATGTCACGATTTTGTAATAGGGAATTTGTGTAGATGTCACGAAATCCTGTGATACTGTGTTGCAACAGATCCATGGTGGCTTCACCTCGCAATTTACAGGACTTACAGGATCTGCTGCGAATGTCTTGGTGCCAGATACCACAGGAGACCTTCAGTGGTCTTGTAGACTCCATGCCTTGGCAGGTCAATGATGTTTTGGTGGCATGCAGAGGACCAAAAGCATTTAAGGCTGGTGGTATTAATGTTTTGGCTCATCTTTGTAAATTCTTGGACAATCCGAAGACTTTGGTCGAGACTTCCTCTTCAACCCAAAGAATGACAGAGTAAACAAATCTGTTAACACTAGTAAAGGATCTAAACTTAACCTAGCGTACTACCTTAGATACCTTAAAATCCAAAATACGCAACAAGAAACATGCTCCCTGGTTCACAGGCAATACTAGAGTACGGAACCAAGGCTCTAGAAAACTGGAATGGAAATGGCGCTGCACCAAGTTGGAAGTATTTAGACTAGCCTGGAAAGACATTATAGTCTAATACCGAAAAGTGCTCCCATCTACTCGATTTTTCCAGCCTCGTTGAGGGGAACAAAAATAATAAGACATTTATTTTTGATGCCGTCGCAAAGTTATCAAAGAAGCAGCATTCAAAAAGTGTAGTGGGTCTTCACTTCAGCAGTGATGAAAATGTATTTGACGTAAAGTTCATCTTCATTAGAAAACAAATAACAGACTCATCCTGAAGAAAGCATAGTCCTGTGCTGACCTGGAATCAGCACAGGACTATGTACCTGGTACCTTGACTTTTTTGATCGCTCAAAAAACTTTTCTGTATCGCTCAACACATTCACTAAAATAGTAATGAGCTTTAAACCCACCAGATATCAACTTGACACTTTGCTAAGTAAATTACTTAAGGTCTTACTTCCTGTGCTTGGTCCACCTATGTTGAACATAATAAATTGTTCCCTATCCTCCGGATGTGTACAGAACTTACTAAAACTGGCAGGAGTAAAGGCTCGTCCTAAAAAAATCAAATTTTGATCAAGATAATTAAAATAATTACTGGCCTATATCAAACCTCCTCTTAATTTCAAAAGTTTTAGAAATAGCTATTTCCCAGCAACTCAATTCATTCTTGAAGACAAACAATATTTACGAAATGGCCCAGTCCGGTTTCAGACCCCATCATAGCACTGAGACTGCACTTGTGAAGTTGGTATATAACCTTTTAATGGCATCAGACAATAGTTTTCCATCCGTCCTATTGCTTCTTGACCTTAGCGCTGCTTTCGACACCACTGATCACTCCCTTCTTTTTGGAGAGATTAGAAACCCATGTTGGGCTACACGGATACGTTCTTGCCTAGTTTAGATCCTATTCATCAAAAATATATCAGTTTGTGTCTGGATGGCCTGTACTTCGACAAATCAAACATACGTTTTGGTATTCCTCAGGGGTCGGTCCTGGGACCACTATTGTTTTCACTGTAGTCAAGCCCAACAAGGTCAATTTGTCCTCAAAATGGAATGATCAACTGCTTACTAACTGTGCAAGTTAATAAACAGAGCCACATAATTAGATTTTTTTATCCAGTGCTTTGACAATATCATTTGCAACTAGAGATGGCCATTTGAGGCTTCATTACCGTTCTTCTAGCAGCAGGATATTATGCTAGCAGTGCTAACTCAGATTTTCTTTTTCAAAATAAAAGCTATCATTGAAATATATAAGGTAATACAGTTAACAATCTAGTCTGTACATTTTATGTTTAATGTCTGTTCCAATATTATTCTTGTCTGTTCTTTTTCACAGACTAGATTGTTAACTATATTGCTTTATACATTTCAATGATGGCTTTTATTATGATAAAGAAAATCTCAGTGCTGCCAGCATAATATCCTGCTGCTAAAATAATGCTAATGAAGCCTCGAATGGCCATCACTATTTGCAACCAATGTACGCGCAGTGATAGTACTGTGCCAAGGTCTAAAACAAGATTGATATTATTTCAGAAAGCAGTAGTCAGAGAAAAATTATTGCAGCTATGTATTTACCAAAGACTCTAGAATTTTACAGAGCCAAAACAATTTAGAGCAGGGTTATTTAAATCTGGACCTCGAAGCCAGTTCCAGTCATTTTATATCATTGCAACAATCTAATCAGGGACTTATTTAGACCAGGGGACACCAGGTGGGTGAAATTAATTATGAGGTAGAACTGAGAACAAGCTGGCTCCGGACCTCATTGGGCAAGATTTCTATATCCCTGATTTAGAGATAGGACGATAGTTATCAAGATCACTAGTATCACCACCATTATCTAGTGACAGCACATGGGTGGTTTTCCATCCTTTAGAAAAACTCCAGGAATTGCTGCTAAATTAAAAATATGCTTTAAAGCTTCAGAAATAAGTGATGCAGAACCTACCACTGGACCAAGGTCAAGTTTGTTGGCCCCTGTTGCTTTCTTAGTGTTGGTAGTTAGCAAAGCATTTAAGACGTCTTTTACTGAGAATGCAGTCAGTACAAGTGGCCCTGTACAAATGCTTGATTATCATTTATTTCTTTTTTGTTTGCATTTTGCTTACTGTGGTGATGGAGACCACAGACGATGTTGGTACATTCATGTCTTTGCAGGCTCCATTAATTGGTTTGTGAATGTCTTCTTTCGCCCTAGGTTTAATCATGGAGTAATTTCAAATAAGAGTTCACATACATTTTTACATGGCAAAATTAAATTACATTTAATTGCTGCTACAACAAGTTAGATGTAAAAACAACAAATAATGTATCTTTAATAGCATGCTAAAAATTGTGTGGATTGGAATGATGTGATCTCTCTACAATGTATTGCTGCAGTGAGGATTCAGCACAAGATATATTTCGTAACTCATCCGTAGATAAGAACATGTCCATTGTATTGGGATTTTAAAAAAGCGATGAATGTGATTTAGTTCCAAACCATCACCAGAAGCGCCATTTCAAAATAAATTATTCTTAAATACTGTAACACTGAATAGGCCAGTCAGAATAAAACCTATTTGCAGAGTTTATTTTCCAGAAGGGCAACCGAATCAGGTAGAAGTACAGAAACAGGTCAAATGGGCAAGTGCTGTGTCAGTGAAAATCTAAGAATCGTATTCCAAAAAGCAGGCAAGTAATCAAACCAGTGAAATCCTCAAGATATATTAAAGGGATAGTTCATCCAAAAATCATATGTCTGTGACAGTCCACTTACCCCGAGTTGTTCCTTCAGGCACAGAGAGTCAGTTTTTAAAACAATCCATTATTCAGCTCCATTATTCAGTTTTTTTTTTTGCATGATCAGTCATATTTTCAAAATCAATGCCAAAATGTCACAATTTCTGCCAGGGTATGCAAACTTATGAGCAACTGTATATGGTCCCACATTTCACAGTGCATGTCAGAGAAGAAACAAAGCCATGAAGTCCAATGAACTCTCTGTTGACCTCAGAGAGCATGTGGACAAATATGATGAGATGATGAGTCTAAAAATCAAGCTATTTGAAATGAATGCCAAGCACTACTTCTGGGGGAAACAAGGTACCGCTTATCTGGCTAATACCTTCCGTATGATAAAACATTGTGTTAGGAACATCATGCTATAAGGATTCTTAGCGGCAAGGACTGATAGACTGGTCAGGATGGAGGATGAACAGAGCAAAATAAAAAATGGTCCTTATGGAAAACCTGAACCAGAGTGTACAGGACCTCAGACTGGAGTGAAGATTCATCTTTCAGCCTAACAAATGCCTGAAGAACACAGCCAAGACAACCCTGAAGTCTGTGAATGGACAATCCAAAGCTCGGACTTGACACCCATTGAATATCTGTGGGGAGTCCTAAAGACCACAGTTCACCAACGCTCCCCAATCTGACAGTATGATAGGATCTACAAGGAAGAATGGGAGAAACTGCCCAACTCCAGGAGTGCAAATCCTACCCAAGATGACTCAAAGCTGTTATAGCTGCCTAAGGTGCTTCTGAAATGTAATGAATACACAATCTAAATACTTATTGGAAAAAATTGCTAAAAAACATCTTTTCACTCTGTCATTATCTGGTATTGTGTGCAGAATGATAGGATTTTTTTTAAAATTTAAATTATGTCTGTAACACAACAAAACATGGAGAACTAATGGATCTCAGTACTTTCTCGAAGGCACTGTATATTATTTTCCTGATGCTTTTTATCCATAACTGCTGGTCTCAGTTTTTCAATTACCATTTCAGCCCTAATTTACCATATAACATTTTTTATTAAACAATAACAAGCACACCCATTAACCTGTTATTAAGAAATTCCTTTTGATAGCCCTAATCCTTACAGATCTTTGGTACAATTTATGTTTATGTAGTCTGTCCGTAAGAGATTACCTAGCTGTTAAAGATTAAAAAAAAGTTTTCCAGTTCAAATCAAAAGTCTTAATAAAGCGATGTGGTGGTAACTGATGCATTTGCCCAAAAAAAGTAAAAAATACTGAATTTTTCCACAGTGCTGCAGAATAGCCGCTTCCTTCCACAGAGAGTAGCATGTTGATACTGACCCAATAGGTTCAGGTAAGAGTACTTATTTTTCATGAAACCACTTAGTAATAGAGAGAGGAGGGGTAAAGATAGAGAGAGGATTGAAGTGGGACAGTGGATCCTCATTGGTGTTCTATAATTACTGCCATCACACCAATAGTCTATAATTAACACCCTCTAGGGATTACGATGGTCAACGTCACTGAGAAGGAGAATGGAAAGTATAGAAGGAGAGAGTGGTAGTATCGACAGAGTGGGAGATACAGAAGCAGTTAGAGGGAGAAATAAGTGTACATGTGAAAGATAATTATCCCATCCACTGGGGCCATAAATTAGATAACTGTGTAACGAGCTGACCAACTCAGTGTACAGTAGCCACATATAGATCAGTATTCAATACCAGAGACCTATTTATAAGGCTTCTGATACAACCATTCATTGCTCTCTTCTGGCCAGGGTGGCCAAAGCACAGTAACATATTAGTTACAGGTACACATCTACTTTTGGCTCCCACTCTGTCCCTCTGTAGAATAGCTGTGGAAGGACCAGAGTAGACAAAACCAGAGTCCCAAAAGGTCCAGCATTCATAGCGAAGATAAATACCACCTCCCTAACAAAATGGCTATTGAAGAATATGCTAGAAATACTGTCTAGAAGACCGAATTAGGGCGGCAACTAATAACCATTTTGATAATCATTTAATCTGTTGATTACCATGTAATCAGACAATTAATCGTAAATACAGTATTTATTCAATAAATATAAAATCAAGTATTTTTTCCTCATATTGCATATTGTTTTATTCAATACAACTTCAAATAGCAGTTGCATGTATTGTTTCAGAATGAATCCATAATTCCTTGATGTGCTTAATGAACCTGGAATGGTAAAACATCACTAAGAATCTAATGGCAGCTTTAAGGTCATAGCCAACATCACCATTAAAACAAAGTTTCTATTGTGGAAAAATACAGAATCCGTAAGCTCTTGGAACTCATTTCATGATTCATCAGTAAAAGTAATGCTTTTACAGTATGTACAGTATCTTCTGTTTCTTAACAATTAACTATTTGACACGCACAAGTGGACCAACAGTTTGGTGGTGCTAATGTTATGTTATTGCGTACCCCAACCATGCATTCTAGATGAATGTCTCAATTTCCATACATATTTCAGTCCATGAAGCCTAAATTGAATGAACTCCGAAAAGCAGAGAATGACACACTTGTTTCAGATGTCATCATGGCTCCAATATGTTATCTTTGGTGTGCATGTATCACTCTTGTGCTCCCCTGCCATGCGAGTTCTGCTTTGCAAATGTTTTCTCAAAAGTCTTTAAGTGCAGAAGAATTGGGTGGCACAAGCCTTTCCACTGGTGTAGAGGTTCATTGGTTGTGTACACTTTTTAAAACAACAGAAACACCAATGTTAACGGGATATGTTCTACGTTAGTGGTGGGATCTCTCTCCCAGTAGAGAACACTAGTGGAATGGCCTATACTGGAGCTATTACCATTCTGGAATCAAACAGTCATTCTCAACTAGTGCGGTTCCTCTCTATCAAAAAGTATTAATATGAACCAGCTTTTGAGTGATAAGTAGATGCCTGGAAGTGGAAATCTTCTTCATAGATGTAAGGATAACTACTGTAGCACCAGGAAACAGGTACTCTATATGGTGCATTGTTCCGTTGTTTTCAGGAGTTTGAATGGTCACCCACACGGAAGTATTATATAGTGACATATCTGTCAAACTGTCATGTCCTGGCTATGCCCTTAGCCATCTCTGCGCTGGGCTGGGGCCATTGTCAGGACCGGACAGAAGGTGGTGCCTCTAGGCACCTCTAATCCATTTTGGTCTCCCCAATTGGAGGCAGGTGTAGATCATTGCCTCCAATTGGGGAACCTGTTTATGTACAATGTTTGGCCACACCCGGTGTGGATCATTTTGGTTTTGTTTGTACCTGCTGCCCAACGTCACTGGTTGCTGCTTTGTTTTTGTTTCTTTTTATTAAAAGTATGGATTACCACACATTCATTTCTGCGCCTGTGTCCAGCCATCACAACCGTGACAGAATGATCCACCAAACAGATACACGGCAGAGATGGACGGTAGGGGAACTCCTCGGTTGGCCTGACAGTGACACCGAGGAGGAGGAGAACCCCTACCGTCACCCGCTGTATGTTTTATATGTATTGCTAATGTATGGCCACATATGTCATACCTATATTTACATATTCAATGAACGTTTTCAAATATGTTTTAATATGTCTTAAATACATGTAAATATATTTACATCAATTACAAAATTATATATTATATTGGTAATATGCATTTAGCATTTACATCTAACTGATATACAGCTCCGGAAAAAATTAAGAGACCACTGCACCTTTTTCATTTCCTTTCCAAAAAAGTCAAAAAGGAAGGTTTTGATTGAGGAACAGTAGGGTTAAAATTAAGAGACCACTGCAAACTGAACGCTTCTGTTCCTCACTCAAAACTTTCCTTTGCAACTTTTTTGGAAAGGAAAGAAAAAAGTGCAGTGGTCTCTTAATTTTTTCCGGAGCTGTATTTCCATATTTGTATTGTTTCCTGTCATGTGTTTATGTTATCTAGTTGTTTCTTTGAAGTACTTTTACAGAGAGGAATAGCATTCATGATACTGTGTTATGTATGCATATTGTATGCATATTGTTTTCATAATGAGTCTCTTTTTCTCTGGAAAATAATGTCTTCAAGGATAATTCCATGATGTGTTGATGCGAAATGCTTAATGTACTGCATATTCATATATTTCATTATTTTAACACATAATATTCAATGTTAAAATATATGACATGCATTGTATTATGATATTGTGAGAAGTGCAAGTTATATATTTCAAACATATTCAGGGCACATATGTAAATATATGTTGAGAAATATATGTTGAGAAATTTTGCATGAGTTATAATTGTGGGTCACCTCTACTGCAGTAAGCGTGAGATATACCAGTGGTTCTCAACTCCAGTCCTCAAGTACCCCCAACAGCAAACATTTTTGTTGTAGCTCTGGACAAGCACAGCCAATTCAACTCAATGAGAGCCTGATAATTAGTTGACAAATCAGCTGTGCTTGGCTGGGGCTAAAATGAAAATGTGTACTGTTGGGGGTACTTGAGGACTGTAGTTGGGAACCACTGAGATATACGATGGGTATAGAAAGTCACAACCCCCTTTCAAAATGTTCTCATTTTGTTGCCTTACAGCCTGAAATGAAAACACTTAAAAGCAGAGTTTGTCCGGCTTTATTTACACAGTGCAACCTTCAACATCGGAATGAAATTTCAAAAAGGCTGACAATTTGTTAAAATAAAAACGGTAAAGTACCCTATTAGGATACATGAACACCTCTCCTTAGCATTTTAATTGCAAACTTTCTGCGGTATAACCAACCACCTCCCAGATCACAAATCAAGCCTTTGGCTTCCATTTGTGTTCAGTTTGATAGAATTTGGCAGTTACATACAGGTGCTGGTCATATAATTAGAATATCATCAAAAAGTTGATTTATTTCAGTAATTCCATTCAAAAAGTGAAACTTGGATATTATATTAATTATATTCATTCATATTATATTAATTCATATTAATTACACACAGACTGATATATTTCAAATGTTTATTTCATTTAATTGTGATGATTAAAACTGACAACTAATGAAAATCCCAAATTCAGTATCTCTGAAAATTAGAATATTACTTAAGACCAATACAAAAAAAGGATTTTTAGAAATGTTGGCCAAATGAAAAGTATGAACATGAAAAGTATGAACATGTACAGCACTCAATACTTAGTTGGGGCTCCTTTTGCCTGAATTACTGCAGCAATGCGGCGTGGCATGGAGTCGATCAGTCTGTGGCACTGCTCAGGTGTTTTGAGAGCCCAGGTTGCTCTGATAGTGGCCTTCAGCTCTTCTGCATTGTTGGGTCTGGCGTATCGCATCTTCCTCTTCACAATACCCCATAGATTTTCTATAGGGTTAAGGTCAGGCGAGTTTGTTGGCCAATTAAGAACAGAGATACCATGGTCCTTAAACCAGGTACTGGTAGCTTTGGCACTGTGTGCAGGTGCCAAGTCCTGTTGGAAAATGAAATCTGCATCTCCATAAAGTTGGTCAGCAGCAGGAAGCATGAAGTGCTCTAAAACTTCCTGGTAGATGGCTGTGTTGACCTTGGAACTCAGAAAACAGTGGACCAACACCAGCAGATGACATGGCACCCCAAACCATCACTGACTGTGGAAACTTTACACTGGACTTCAAGCAACGTGGATTCTGTGCCTCTCCTCTCTTCCTCCAGACTCTGGGACCTTGATTTCCAAAGGAAATGCAAAATTTACTTTCATCAGAGAACATAACTTGGGACCACTCAGGAGCAGTACAGTCTTTCTTGTCTTTAGCCCAGGCGAGACGCTTCTGACGCTGTGTCTTGTTCAAGAGTGGCTTGACACAAGGAATGCGACAGCTGAAACCCATGTCTTGCATACGTCTGTGCGTGGTGGTTCTTGAAGCACTGACTCCAGCTGCAGTCCACTTTTTGTGAATCTCCCCCACATTTTTGAATGGGTTTTGTTTCACAATCCTCTCTAGGGTGCGGTTATCCCTATTGCTTGTACACTTTTTTCTACCGCATCTTTTCCTTCCCTTCGCCTCTCTATTAATGTGCTTGGACACAGAGCTCTGTGAACAGCCATCCTCTTTAGCAATGACCTTTTGTATCTTGCCCTCCTTGTGCAAGGTGTCAATGGTCGTCTTTTGGACAGCTGTCAGGTCAGCAGTCTTCCCCATAATTGTGTAGCCTACAGAACTAGACTGAGAGACCATTTAAAGGCCTTTGCAGGTGTTTTGAGTTAATTAGCTGATTAGAGTGTGGCACCAGGTGTCTTCAATATTGAACCTTTTCACAATATTCTAATTTTCTGAGATACTGAATTTGGGGTTTTCATTAGTTGTCAGTTATAATCATCAA